>LTAE01002804.1:0-24109 GCA_001647135.1 Pontederia paniculata | reverse complement strand
GTGGGCCTCTGTGTCATGGTGGGAGATCACTCAACGAGGACGTTGAGCCCCTTGAGGGGGAAAGGATGCAAGAGGCATGCCTTGGATTAGTCCCACATGCACAAGTCACGGGAGAGATGCTGGGTATATATGGGAACATGCTCTTCATTATATGTGACGCGTTTTGGTAAAACCGTGCGGGCTAAGGCCCAGAGCGGACAATATCACGCCTTGGTTAGGGATGTTACATGTGGTATCAGTACAAAAATTATCGTCTCCTTAAGTCATATAATCAAAGTTATCAAGTCTTCGAATTTCGGATAACGAAGTGCGTTAAAAAAAAGAGAAAACCTTCTGGCTCGAGCGTCCGCGTAACACACCCGCCACGACATGCTCAGCGGCCAATCTTTGCTTAAGAAGGCTGTTAAAATTTGCTGAAAAAATTTGTCTAAATGTCCCACTCAACTGGATGTTACCCGTGGTCATCGTGCCCATGGTTGTCAAGATCTCGATCTAGATCTTAAGATCTTACGATTTTACGATCTTGAGGGTCCTCACCGATCTCGATCTTAATGTGAGAATCTTATGGGTAAAATCTTAATAGGATCTTAATATATGTCGTACGATCTCACGATCTTATCCGATCCTATATAATCTCAAATAAATATTTTAATCATTTAAAAATAGTAGTTTTTATAATTTTGATAATAACAGTGAATATAAACAGAGTTCAATAGATTTTTCTTACAAATTGATCAAATTATGATCTATTGAAGTCTAATTCAAAATTTGAGCGCAAAAAAAGTAAAAAAATATATATTTTATATTAAAATATATTATTTTATTAATTTATAGGATTTTACGATCCTCGATCCGATCTTACGATTTTCGATCTTTCGACCCCTTACGATCTTACTTAAGATCTCGATCTTGACAATCTTGATCGTGCCCTTACAAGTTACAATACCAAACTTTATTTGCTTGCATGCTAGTTAGACCATCTTGTCTAATCAATTTCTGTACGAGGAAAGAATTGAAGTAGTGGCGAGTTAGAACTACTGGTTAAATAGTATTTGAAGTTAATAAATTAATCAGATTTATATGATACTAACTAAATGATTCCTCCATTGGAAAAGTAATGATTTGATTTTTATCCATTGAAGAAAAGTAATCAATTAATATTCGCACGAGATTTGACTGCAAGGGAAAACCAAGTGCTGGAGGAACAACCTATTTTTTTTACAAACAAGCAGGAAAAATATGAAAGATAGTTGACGTTCGATTAGGCACATGTAATAATATAACCATTAAAAATAGAACCATTAAAAACAGGAGAATGTGTGTAGCACATGTACAATAGAACCATTAAAAAAAATCAAATTTCTTTGATTATAAAATAGCTCTGAAATGTGTTGCTTCCGCACTACATATTAATTTTCCTGTAAAAATATAGTCCAAGTTAGGACAGTCTAATTCACTGTATGAAGCCATTTCATATGCAGAAGAGAACAATAATTTATAGGTAAACAATTGGAATTTTTGCACTCGGCTATGAAGGAAATGATTGCGAAAAAAAAGTAAAATTTACGTGAAATTTTACAATGAGCTTATAATACAATAAATGCTATCACAATTGGACCATTTTTCCTTTGGACCTTTGAGCTACAAAGTCATACAACTCCATTGACAAAAAGCTTCACCTAGAATTAAAGTTAGCTTCACTTCTCTTTTTTCACTTTTGATCAATATGATACTCCGATTTTATTTATTTATTTTGGGTATGGTTTTGATGCTGCTGATGATGATATTTTAGAGCATGAATCCATTTGTTGGCCACTTCCTAAGCATGTGTTCAACATAAGTTCCAACTTTAAAGAAAACTAGTTAGCTCATATAATTAAAATTTCATTTGTTATCAGAATGAGTAGAGATCTCAAAACTTTCTCCAGAGAATTATTCAAATTCCCAAAAAAAACTTCTTAAAAAAACAAATATTTCTTAAGAACACAAGTGTGTATAATGTGTATTGCAAATTACAGATCAAGTCCCCATAAGCAACACCAAAAATATGTAGGTCCATGGGTATTCTATTAATAAATTCTCTTTAGTCATTCTGGAAGAAAAAGAATAGACAGTTAATAAATATTTGATGATCTCCTCTAAATCACAGACTTTTGAGTGAAGAAGAGAGATAATAAAAAAGTTACATATCAAGGAATGCATGCATGGATCAGAATTATATTTTTATTGATTAGTTCACAATTAATGTATACATGATACATAGATATATTAATGCTATGGATATATCAGAAGCTCCACAGACTGATGTCTCCTTCCTCGTAGCTGCAGAACTCCTCGTCCCATGATCCGAGCACCGGGTTCACCATGGCTTGATGATCCACGCACTTGGGCGACTGCAGCGCGGAGAAGACGTCGGCCCACGGATCGTTCAACAGTGCATCCATCGTGCACGTACTCGAGCAGCTGGCTGAACAATGGCTGTCTTCGTTGGTGCCATGGTCCGAGGACGAGGAGCGCGAAGCAGTAGACGCCGGCGAGGCAGGAGTTGACGTCTGTGCAGCTCGGTCAGCTTCAGGGCGAAAGGTAGCAGGAGCCACGCCGGCGGCATTGGCGGCCGCAGCCGCCGCGATCCTTTGGATGGCCTTGGGCGACATGAGGGCGCTGGTGGTGGTGGGAGCATGATCGGGCACGAGGTCCGGGAAGTTGAAGGAGGCGGAGGCACCCTTGAGGCAGACGAGAGCGGCGTCGTAGGCCCTGGCGGCGGCCTCCGGACTCGAGTAGGAGCCCAGCCAGATCCTGGTCTTCTGGTGGGGCGCCCTTATCTCAGACACCCAGGAGCCCCAGCTCCTCATCCTTACACCTTTGTACTGCTTCTTCTTCTGCTTCTCAGTGGCACTCGCCTCCTTTGGTTCAGCAGAAGAGCTCTGATCACTGCAGAGCACCAGCTTGCTGGTCTTCTTCACCATGGCACTGTGTGGAATATGGTTGCAGACCTGCAGTAGCTTGATCTGTTCTCCAACTCTGTACCTTACAGTACTGCGTTTCAGATGAGAGGTGGAGAGAAGAAATGGGGTGTGGATGGGCTGCTTATTTATAGAGGAGGGTCTGCATGGTCTGTTTCTGGAGGCTGCAGCGCGCAACAGCAAAGACAATAATTTAGCAAGGACAGGAATAGGAATTAATGGTTTCATATGTAGCAAGTATTTGAATAGGATTCAGTAAAAAAAAAATACAGTCTCGAGTTCGAGTTTTTTATAAGTAGAAAATTCGCACTTAGAGCATTACGCGAAGTCTCGAATATTATGATGACAATTGAAAAATGATGAAATGCTTAAACAGAATGATTAGGATGCTAAGTCCTGCTTTGCAATTGACCATCAATATCCTACTTTGGATGTCATCTCAAGAGAGTTGCAGTAGTAAATTGTGCAAACCAAATTCCTGCAGGGTAAAGCTTTGGCATTGGTATTCTAACATTCCAGGTTTTAATTCTTGGAACACAAGTTCTTGTTCTCCAAGCCAGTGAGTTGTAGAATATGTCCTTGATCATTAAACAAATAATTAGTACAGACAGGAAAAGGAAGCAAAAGTCATAGTGTGGAAAGTAACACAGCTCTAGTCTCCCCCTCTTCACATTAAAACCATGTACAATCAAACTCTGGATGAAACCAGCAATCAGAGGGAACATCAGGAAACTTTGGCGCAGCATTTTACAGCTCACAATGTGAGAACTCTGCTGACCATAAGTTTCAGTCTGAATATAAGTTTGTCTTTTTTTATTAATATGTGCTTACATAACTTTATATGTTTATTAATATATGTGTGTGTGTGTTAAAAGACAACGAAAATATAATTTGCTCTTCTTTATTAAAAATCAACATTAAGTTTTTTCAGACTTTGGAAATCTTAAACTTATATTAATTAGTTGGTACGATTTTTCATTTTTTTTTTATTTACATCTCTACTCATCATTCTCTCATTCTAGCAAGAAGCAACTTTGTCTTTCTGAGGCGAATTTTCATTCAGACCCATAAGCATAGGATTCTGTAAGGAGATGTGTCTTGGATTGCATTCAAGGGATGTGTGATGTGGGGCCAATTAGCTGGATCACTTCTGTCGCCCAAAGCTTAACCGCGTTATACGAGAGAGAGAGAGAGAGAGAAGCATCTGACCATCACCTGATGGGATTAAAAATGGCCCCCAAATGGATCTGCAACACAAGCTGAGTGACCCTACCATGCACATGAAATCCAATTTTGGATCTGGACAATTGGCAACTGTCCTCTTGTTTGTGTTTCTTTTGGGCCGCTTTAGCTTTGGTATATATGAAGGATCTATGACAAACAAGTGTCCTGATAGAGGCTGAGATTGCAATGGCTTTGGTGACCTTTGAACTGTTCCTTTCTAGGACATGCTTGGTACAGCTATCTTTAGCTAAATTATGACTGCCTCCCTTTGCTCCATGTTCACAGCATGTGGTTCCTATTATTATATGGCAAATTCAATTGGCATTATTGTCTGAAATTTCTCAAACTCATCCATCTGCTTTCATACTTCAACTGCAAGTTACTGAAGCAGCTTAGTTTCAGATATCATCAACTTATCCATCTCTCTCCTCATCGGCTTCTATGCTGACTGATTTTTCTCTGACCCTGTCAACTCCCACTGTCACACATCACATGCCTTCCACAGCATTCTTCTTAGCTTGGCAAATTATTCTACTTGGATCATCGAACATGTTTGGATGCTTATAGTTCGGGGTCAATTTGCTGTATCGATTGTGACATATTGTGAATGTTAGCTTTCTTAGGAAGTGATTCCAATTGCACCACTGCTCTCTGACCTTCTCCTAAAGGTCCTCTGCATGAGCATTGCTGTGCTGTTTTTTTCTCCTTACTTTTCTTTTGTCTTAGATATGTGGTTGCATGCAATTTAAGTGCATTCCATCATATTTAAGAAAGATTGTAGTGAATAAGTCTAATGTCCAATGCAATTAGGAGGATTAAGTTGTGATTAGATAATTAGATTGGTAATATTTTCTTATCAGGTACTGCAATTATGCACAATGATCCAAAGAGGACATCCTCTTAGCACCACAGATGCTACTTTTTCTACCATGCATGCACACAGGAACAGCTAGCAAAGTTGTCTAGTTGCAAAGAGCACACTTTGGCCAAAGATTTATAAGATGCTTGTTGAGGGTGTGTTCTCTCACTTGGACCAGGGTTTGAACTTGTGATGATGTTTGTATAGGAATATGTACAGGCAAACAGAGGATGACCAGGCAGTATGAATGCCCATGTAAAAAAGTTTCTAATGGTAGAAAGAAAGGTGATTAATTCGACCATGTACATATCTAGATATGTAAACACTTGAAATTATTAGCAAATAATTTTGAATAATGAAATTTATCTTTTTCTATGACTCAAATTATTAATAATTTAGGTGTTTATATATGCAAATCCGGAGAGTTTGCACGCTCATTTGACTCTTAATTCTGCGGTTTATTCATCAATGAAATGCAAACCTCAAAATTCAGACCAAAATTACAGAAGACTTTATCACAGATATTCTTTATTTTCACTAATTCTCTGCAAAATGCAATTTGGATTAGTAATGGAAATTGCACTTCTTCTTCAAATTATGTCATGACAAGCTTTGTGCCAGTTGATGTGCATGTTGATTTGAACTTTCCATCACAGTCACTAATCACTGCAACCTTCTATGAGCTAAATTTGATGTCGTTAATGTAGAATTAGGAAATGGAAAGGTTGCAACTTGAAAGAGCACTTCTATATTCCCTCAACTATTCTTTTAAAAATTTTCCTAATTTTTCATAATGATATCTCTTATAATTTCATCAATTTTTTAGGGAAAATTATGTGAGCATTAAGAGAATTTTTAGGACGATGAGTTAGGAAAATTTAGATTTTTTTCAAATTCATTTTTTTCTTTTTTTTTGTGTAATCCTAATATCATTTTTTTCAATGATATTTTTTACTTAGGATAGAAATGATTGAAATAGTAAAGAAATGGACTAGCTTACTACGCCTCTGACAGTGGAAACATTATCTCAAACGTCCCAAATAATTGAAGCCTCATAGAATCACTCTGTCTATTGAGACATAACAGAATAATGTTGATTTCATTCTCCATTTCGTTATATTTTCCTTGGAATATTGTTATTTATGGTCTGCGGTACTTTTTGTGTTAAAGTATTAAGAATGTCAATGTTGATTAGCACGAGAATATGTTTCGGGTTGAATGTTATTATTTCTGTGTGCACCATTAAGGGTCTGGCTCAAGTGGTTCATTTGGCATTTTTTTTTTTCGGATTACCCCGTAGGCCCCTGACTAATCCGGAGTCGAGGACAAGAGCAGAACGGTATTACTCTAACCAAATTTGACGGCTCCGAACACCCCTGCTAACTAGGTGTGCCAACCAAACTTGATTGTTCATTTGGCATTCTTAATGCCCAGCACCGATTCAATTGTGTATGTTGAACCCTGCCGCCAAATTTTTATTATTTTTTTTAAATTCAAATTTTTTATTATGATAATGTTTATATTTTATATGATATATTATAGCATTTAATATAATTATATCATTTTTATTAAACTAATAACTAAGAAATATTATTTGATATCTTTTGTATTATAATTAGTATATATTATATAAGAATTTGTGTTTATAATCTATTCATTATATAGATTAACTTTAAAGTTTATATTATAGGGAGGATTTAAACTCGAGTTAACTAAAACTTGACTAAAAAAATCTATAAAAAGACTTAGCCCTACCTAATCGTGTGGCGATCGGACTCGTGCTCAGACCAACTATAACACCTGGGCCCAACCTCGGCTAACGTCAGGTAGGGGCGGCCCATGAGCATCTACTTTTCCAGTGGCAGAAATAAATGAAGTCTATCATCGCGTTTTTTATTGAAAAAAAAAAATTGAAATGTTTTGTCCTGTTTTCTGTATCTATTTTTTTCTTAAAACATGTATATTCTAAATTTCTGTTTAAGGTTGAGAAGCTTATTTAATAATTTTGCTAAATAAACTCCTTACGATAATTTAAATCGTTAGAATCCTGACATCAAATTTAAAATTTTTAAATATTTTTTTTTATTTCAAATGGATAATGCTTGCTTAGCTTAGCAATCAAACGGTTTGAAAATATTATTCACACAGTGAAGCCAAGTACATCTATTTATTTTATTTGATAGACCAATTGCTTTCTATTTATAACGTTATCATCTATTAGTAAAACCAATTGTAAATAAAAGTAAGCACCTTAAGATCTCTTTTAACTAATTAGTTTTTGTACTGCACCAAATATGTGTCTCCATTGTACCGAAGAAAAGAGTAAATGTAAATCTATATGGGCGTGGACCCTCTAAAAATCTACACCCCAATCTCTCTACAAGTAACTACTTGCAATCAGAGTAAATAAATGGATAGGCAAAATGTATACCTTATCTGGTAAAAGATTATGCTTTCATTATGAAGAAACGTTTCTCTTTTAAAACTTAAAAACATAAAGATATGACTAAAATGACGATAGGTTTCCCAAGAAAAATTATTTGAGTTCCATCATTCACAATTTCTTGTACAGAGATATAAAGCTACTGACCTGTGGTCGATAGTACTATTTAAGATCTGCACTACATTTTATCTGGGATTTAAACTACATTAGACACAGCAGCAAAATGTAACCTAGCAACATTAACAAAAGACATTAAAGAGGAGTTCTTGTCACGGGAAGTTTCACAACAGGCAGTGACAAAGGGTTTTTATGGGCATCAACGCTCACACACACCCATGGAATAGAATCCAAGATTATACCAATCGGTCCGCAGCCACCGTCAAAATAAGTAATGCATTCCAGAGCTATCTTTGCATATATTAGTCATCTATTTCGCTAAACACAAGGATTTGCAGAGTAGAAGGTTGGAGCAGATCAATCACTTTCATCTTCAGCACCTGTAGTGTAGAACTTGTCGATATGAGTGGCTAACTAGCAAAGAAATAGTAGTAACATTTACATCAAAACTATGTTACTAACTAGAAACATTGAGATATGGTGTGACAGAATGGCAAGCAAATTTGGGGATGTTTCCCAGCCACAAAGTCATGTAGACTTTACAACAAACTAGACTATTAATAGGTCAGACAAGAACTTCAGCAAGTGAAAGGCAGGTGATGAATTGCTCTGTGCCAGCAGTTGGTGAGAGCATCACAAGAGGAAAGTCAAGGGAACATGTATGGGCATCATATTTCATGGTTAAAATATAGGCCTTAAACAGAACATATAATCAGTATAACTGCACAACACTCTTCCACAGCTACCGTCCTCACAGACCACCACTAAAGACAAAGAATACAAGGCTGAGTAAGATGTGGTGAGACTCATATGCCTCTGTTACATCCTTTATAATCTTACATGGTCCACCATGCTACGTCTCTTGATACCTTGCCCCACAAAGTTACCTTCAACCTAAACTAGGGACAGCCACATGCCTTTATCAAATATATGAAGAAAAAAGTTAGAAATATAACGGGAACCTCTTTTTAGTGGACTCTTAAGATTTTCGAATGTGTTCATTAAGATTGAACATATATAACATACCTTCATCAGATCCTTCATCTGAATTGGCGCCACTATCACTGTTATCGTCTGATTCTTGTTCATTCTCATCCTCCTCATCTTCATCATCTTCATTTTCCTCCTCGTCATTTACCTTGACCTCTATTTTAGGCTTTAGCGGTGGGATGTAACTTGATGTAGTTCTTCGTCGAGAGCTTGTAATTATGTTGCTCATATCAATGCCCTCAAGTTCTTTTGCCCTTTCCTTTTTCTTCTTCACTGCTTTAATTTCTGTAACACAAGAGTTCCCAAAGCCAATAATTTTGCCCAATCAGATGTCAAGAAAAGGAAAAATAAAAGACTCAATGTTTTATCCACAACAATTGTAGACCTTGCCTATGATCTCAATAAAACAAGAATTCATGCTTGCGATAATTCTTCTTACATCAAACTAAAACCAATATGCACAATGTGAAATACACATTTGAAGGCTCAAGGATAGGAAAATAACACCAGTGAAGATTTTTTTTCTTTCCACAAAACCAGGGCAAAATGTGGAGCATACAAATTTAAGCAATTGAACATATCTTGAAAAGGATAAACTACTGGACTACAAGATGCATATGTAAAACAGTTGTCAGAGAACAATACTGGGTCATAATAAGTTCATAAGTACTTA
Source organism: Pontederia paniculata (assembly GCA_001647135.1). Lineage (NCBI taxonomy): Eukaryota > Viridiplantae > Streptophyta > Magnoliopsida > Commelinales > Pontederiaceae > Pontederia > Pontederia paniculata. Next base: position 14,840 of record LTAE01002804.1, on the reverse strand, counting down.
AACGTAAAATTTTTAGGTAATGGACAGTCCATCGAAAAAGTTGAGAAAATCTGAAGTTGACATTTAAAATAATCAGAAATCATCCGAATGTAGAATGTCATGCAATGCCACAAAATGTTGTTGCCAAATTTAGCCAGGATTTAGTTGAGGACCAGGAACATGTTAAATCAATACAGCAGATGTCCATTTAGTAAAAGAAAAGAAACTAATAAGCTGCAGAAGTTTACTTTAGACAAGAGTTTACGCTATAGTTAACTATCAGGATGTGGATGATGATTCATCATGTCAGTCAGACAACTAACAAAGCCTTTTTAAATGTTCACTCACGATATATACTACATTTACTTTTGGTTGTCTTTAGCATTCATCTTCCTTACATTACATTACAGGATGATAATCTATTTTCACACTCAGGCATGGTTCAGAAAAATGTTGCACCTCTCCTAACATTGACATAACTTATTCCATGAACTTGTATTAGGGAAAAGAATGAAACACAATCTTTTTTTTTTGAGGAGAAGGAAACACAATCTTTACGTAAGGATAACATAGCTACAACCTAAGTTACGGAGTAAACGAGGCACTTGCGTGTCAAAAACCCACAAGAAGAGCAGCTATACTGCAGGCAAGCTCTAACAGATATCTGCATGCACATCACCATGTCAAAATTTTACAATGACAACAGCAGTAATCATTATTCACCTTTTTCAGAAGGATCAGATGACAATCCTTCCTTTTCCAGAATCTCTTCCAACTCCCGTATCAAATAAGTTTCACGTTTGCTTTCAGGAGCCTGCTTAACCTTCTTATAAATGGAAGGAGGGACACTAGTATAGAAAAGAAAAAGGACAGTCAAATGCCTTTGAGTTTAATACTTTAAAGTAGTCATTCAAAGAAAACAATGCGCTAAATGTCTTACCCCATTCCACAAGATTTGATGATTGATTTTAAGTGCTCTACTCGTTTACTGTATACCTGAGGTGGTTTCTCTTGTTTCTTCTGCATTTAAGTATATGAACGTTAAGCTGATCATTAAAACAAGAGAAACAAAAAAATAAATAAAATGCATGGAATAACCTTGACTTTCTCCACAGTAGATTGTCCATCATCTGAAGAGCTTCCACCTTCATCTGCAGAACTCTTCTCTGAATCAGCTTCAATGGGTTTTTTTACTTTAGAACTAGATAACTTATCATTCGCCAGTCTTTTATGCCTCTCATTGCTTGTTATGCTCGCTTTAATTTTTTTCGTCTCCCTTTTTATGGATTTTGTGCTGTTGTCCTCCTCGTCTTCGGAGACAGAACCATCGATTTCTGAAGAATCAGAATCTGCACGGGTTCTTTTAGAACCTTTCTTGGGACTTTTTTCATCCGTTTTCTTGGCAACTTTCTGAAGCTTTTTCTTAACCCCATTATTGGTTTCTTTTTTTGGTGGCTGCAACACCTGGAAATGTTCTTTTTTATCAGAAAGGTCTGTATTTCATCAGAGTTGGCAATATAATTGGTATGTTTCAAAGGAAAGTTAAATCTCAAAAGTCTAATTTAGAAATGACTCACCTTATCGAGTTCTTCGGTAATAAGACTTTTGTAAGCATCCAAAGCCTTCTTCTCAAGCTTAAGGTCTTGCTCCAGTGTTCGTCGAACTTCTACTAAGTTAATACTCCTGATTTTAGTTTTGCACATTAAAAGAACTCTTTAGGTTAAACTATTCTAAAATCTATATAACTCTTACAGTTATTGGCTATCGTAAGTTTTTGCAATTATGGCAAAGACAGTAAAACGCTTAAATAAAAGTCAGCCAACATAAAAAAAATGGAGTACTCTCTCAAAAAAAAAATTGGAGTAGAAGTCATACTCAGAATGAGTTCTGAAGTAAGCAGCTCTTCTATTTATTGCATCTTTTATTGTGTCTTCATTTATATCAGGGCCAGGTTCAGAACATTGCAAGCCTTCCTTCTCATGATTATCAACTTTGTTCAAGCCAGGGGAACTTTCCTTTTCTTGATCAGCTGAATCACTATTTCTTAATTCTGAGGATGGCTGAGTATTTCTAGAATCGCCTAGTTCTTCCTCTTTCAAAGGTGCAGATGCCTCAATATCTGACTCTTTGGACACATTTTCATCATCTGCACTGTTAAAGCACTGGCACCAATGCATGCAATACATAAATACTGCAGGTTTCGATATAATGAGAAGAGGCAATGTGCTGAAAAAAAAAACTTTTAATAGATAAAACTGGATGCAGTGTGTAATATAAAACACATTGTTCAAATGTATTTATCCTCTGATGCGGAATAGCAACATAAATATTTATTTTGATCGACGAAACAACCCCAAATCTCAAATTTTGGATTGACACGCATTGATGATGATGTGAAAGAAGGTTAACGAAGCAATTAACCTTCAAAGACAGCCATGCAGTAGATGAATCTATACAACTGAACGAGAACCGAAGGTTCTGAAAAATATAACTTCTAGTGATTTATGACTATGAAACATTTTTTCCAGTACAGGTGTTTTTATAAGGTTACACATACTTCTCTCAAAAAAAATAAGGTTACACATACTAGAATCATACTACCAACAGGGACTCAAGGATTCCTAATACGACCAAGAAAAAAATAGAAATAAATTAAAGTTCAGGACTCTAAATATCTCAGGACCCTTCCTACATCATTTCCCAACAAAAACGGGAAATATATGAATCATAACATCCAACTAAGTTATGTCTCTCTCAGCCTTTGGTATACTGGTTCCAAAGCTAAACATGAATATGGGCTTTTGCTTTTCAACAAAAGAAACATTGAAACAACAAGAATCCGTAACCATCACACAGAAACAAACAAGAAACCTTAACTTGCATCATACTACATTTATGCAGCAAAAGTAGGAAAGAAGAAAAAATATTATCATTCTACTAAGAAACAAGTATAATGGATTTGAACTTGGCGCAAAGAGGTACAATAAAGCATACAACATGTTCCAGGGTACAGAAAGTGGCATCATTGAGAAATAATTTACATTGTCGCCATCTAGGAATGCAAAATCAAATACCTAAAGATTTGTCACAATTCTCAAAAGATGATTAAGTGACCCAAATGACAGCACGTTTACGTTTAAAAATCCATCCAATGATATACAAGAAAGAAAAAGGAAATTATTTTAAACGTTATTTACTTTAAGGGTGTAATTTAAAAGGTATAAATTAATGAAGTAAAACAACAGGACAGTAGGAGCAAAGACCACTTTGGAGGACAGAAGAATACCTCTTGCAAACACTGCTTGATAAATCTCTTATGAGAGTCCAATGAAAATTTCTTCAATCCCAAGTCCTCTTCAAGTGCTCTTCGCACACCTTCTAATGTCAAGGAGCTGAAAATAAGAAAAGAAAATGCTAGAAGCTTTAAAGTCTTTCCAATATATTATACCAAAAGAATAGAAGCGGGGTAGGAAAAAAATCAAATTTTATATTAGATATTGTGGTAAGTTTAAGAATATTATAACTAAATTAAAGGTTCAGCTAAACACTACCACTGGCTCAACTAAGAAATGAGACATTAATAGCTGCCTATTTATAAAGGAAAACAGCACTAATAACAACACATGCAAGTAACTAAATGGTAAAATGATAAAATAACTATTCCATTTCACGTCAACACCTCTTGCAGGTAAAACATAACATCTACGGTTAGGACAAAAAGAATAGCCACTGGATATAACATTTACAACATCAAAATGAGAATTTTTATCTGCATGAGTTGTTCAAAGACTTAAGAATTTCATCTTCACAAATAAAATAGGGGTTCATGCCTATTCAGTCTAAACTAACTAAAGAGTGACCAACTAGTTATTGGCAGAGCGGTTGGGGTTTCAGCTTTCATCCTTGAGATCAGAGTTCAAATCTCAAGGAAGTACCTGAGGATGCTATTTTCAACAGATATATTACTCCAACTTCTCTCACCACACTTCTCTAACCATATGTGATGGGTTGTATCTTTGTTCGTAACACCAAAATAAACAGCAAGTAAGCTGTTACCATTAGGGCATGCACAAAAGATTTTAAATTCACATTTGAAAACATCTTCTCATATAAAAGATATCATCGGACAATACTGACTAAAGTATTGTAACAGGCTATTCAACGTGTACCTTGCCATACCTTAAGGCCTTGAATAACCAAGCTGAAATGTCAAGGAAATGAATGAAAACGCAAAATTGAAGATGTCTATAAATGAAATTCATTATGGGAAGAGGTTGGAGAGGAATAAAAGGAAATTCTTTTACTTCCATACAGTCTTAATTTGGGGTTGAAAAAGAATGCCATTTGAAGAGCATAGGTGATTTTTTTCACATTTACTCCCATTGTCTTCTGTAAAATGGATGATTGGTTTCCCATAAATTCCCTTCATTCCTATCTTCTCACCTCAAAACTAGTGCACATTAGAAAAGCACAGTACAACAGAGAATCGTGTGCTGCATTCAGGAAGGATGAATCGTTCCCGAAAAGGTATCTGTTGATTCTCTCCCAATTGATTGGATCGTAGGTGCAATGATTAACTTCAATGGACGAGATCTCTGGTCAATGTAAAATCTTCAAACTCAAGCCAAAGGCCGAAGCTCAAAGGTCAATCCATAACCTTGAAGGTTCATCTATGTTTAAGGGCACGTTTGCATGTATAACTTTTCTATGGGTATAACCATACCATGGGTTCATTTTTCCCGTCGAACAAAGTTCATGAAACCCATTTAGGTGTATATTTTGCCGGCCAGAACATATCATATAAGTCCAAAACCATGGAGGGAATAAGGATTAGATCTTACTTTAGTTTACCATCTCTTTCACTCCACGAATGTGGTGCTTCCCAAAAGAAATGGCGCGACTGAAAATTTCTGAGGCCGTAACTTTCGCTTCCCAAAAACTTTCCTTATAACTTCTTTCCTAATTCTTCAGATTAATAAAAGCTGATTCATGATCCTTCCAAAAAAGACGAAATCTTGCTTCCTAATCTCATTTGAGCTTTCTTAAGTGCAAAAAACAAGTCCAAAAATCTTTTTCGGTTATTCCTATTCTAGTGAGATGGAAGCCACATGTTATGGACTTAGCCACTGGTTCCAGCTAAAGAATAGGCAACTCATTTGGATCTCCATTTCTATTCTAGAACAGCTTCATGTTTTCCCCCCTTTTTATCTCTATTTCCCTTTGATGTTTCCAGTGTTTTTCCAGTTACTATTTTGCAGACTATCCTTCTCATTATCTCATCATCATATTTATTTTTTTGTTCTAGGGAAGCCTTTTATTTTGCGCAAAATCGGTGGCGTTACTTGCTTCTTGTACAATTTAAAAAATCATGTATCAAAATGGTAATCCAATGCGGGTGTGCAAAAAATATTAGATTCCTCCTTAATCCCTTCAAATTTTTAAATGCTAAAATTTTGACTTTGCAAATATTGCTGAACCCGTTAGTGAAAATTGTATTTTGCCTCTTTGTTGCCATTACTACAAAGAAACCTCATCCTTTATATGGTACTTTCAGCAAATTGAGCCATGTGTCTTTAATGCATTGTAGTCTCCCAAATGGCTAATCATGTAATAACTAATCTCTAAAAGGCTAATTTCACAAACAGAACAAAAAAATATAATGGACAATTATATAACGACTACATCTCGTAAAAGAATTATATTAAAAAATTAAACCCTAGTTGTACAAAAGTATGGTAGTTCCCTAACACATGATTGAAAATAAAATCACGGGGCATGAAGCTCCAGAAGCACTGTGCAAAAGTGCCAGTCTTCCTATTCCAATGGGGTATTTCAAGAAGTTGCAGAACAAGGCCTAAAATCCTAAGAGAAAAAAAAAACAACAGACAATAACACAAAAGGACGAAAGTATGCAATCAATAGCATGCTTCAACAGCAACAGAATTTATCTTCATTTCTTTTGACACTACAATGACTTGCCAGCAACGAAGGAAGTGTCGAATTGATCATGAGATAATTAACCTATTTTTCTCCTCGAAAAGAGAAAAAAGGGTTCATACTTTGAATATACTTAGCACCAAACGTCCATTGAAAACAAACAGCCCTAAATTTTTTTTATTCTCTTCCATGAGGGCACTTAACACTGAGGAAGTGCATAAAAAAAACAACCCTCACAACACTTCCAAAAAAAGAAAGAGGAAACCGAGAGCACTTCACTCTCCCACAGCTTTCCACAGACTTAAAGCAGACCATGAGAAGGTTGCAGATTAGTGCCGGGAACACAAAAGAGGAGCAAAAAAAATGGATGATGAAGAGAAGGAGAAGAGGGTATGCAAAATGGACTATTTACTCGGCTTTGGCTTTGAAGTCGCTCACTCGAGCACGCATCGCCGTCGCGATCTCGTCCTCCATCTCCTCCTTCGTCTTCGTCGCGCCCTCCTCCTCGCCCATCTCTCTCTCTCCTCTCTCCTCTCTCTCAGACACGCTCGACTCGACTGCCGCACTTTTTATTTTTCCGACGAAGAGGGCGAAGAGATGGGTTCAAACGGCGCGGAAATGTGGGCTTTTTAAGTCCACTTAGTTGGGCTGCAATTGCGTATGGAAGGTCCAATCAGGCGATGCCCACATTCGGATTTATATTTAGGGTGTCACTAAAAATAGAACGAAAGAAAGAGAACAAAATTGAGGGGTATTTAAGCCATTTTAAAAATGCACAATTTAAATATTCTTTTTTTTATACACTTTAAATGGGGCTCTCCTCTGCACCTATGAAAGTATTTCAAAGGAAATCTCTCCTCAATTCTCCTCCATTTTATTTTCCTACAACTGTATTCATATGAGAGGAAAAAAAATTATCCTCCATTCTCCCAATTTAGTTTCTACATTTCTTTACCTTCAATGAAAAAAACATGGCTTTAATATTTTCCTATAGCCTTTTTATATCATGAGTTTTTCTACGAAGTAAATTTCAGTTTTAATATTAATTATTTATTTAACTTAATTAAATTGTTTCACTTGACCATGTTTACATATTTCATATTTATTAAATAACCTTGTATGCTTAAAAGAAAATTATAATACTTGAGGTCCACTTGAAACCGGTATCCCCCTCCTCTCCTCTTGACAACTATCTCCATAACGTTCGAGAAAAGAAAAAAAAGAAGAGGAACACATATCGCGTTCAATTTGAACACTTACTATGTTTCACCCAATAGTTAGACGATTTAATTTAAATGTAATTCAGAGATTTAAATTTGATTTCATCTCAAATTGATCAGAAATCTTAGACCATCTTATATAAACTCTTAGGTTGTATTTGATTTAAATTATATTGTACCAAAAATAGATATAATTATACTCGTGGTATAGTTACACTCAATTTTTATTTTTATTTGTGTATAGTTAAGAAATAAAGAATTTTGCAAGTTATTTCAATATGTGTTTGGTTGAATATGAAAATATATATAGTTAAATATTTTTATTTATAAAACATTAAAAAACTAAAATAATCTTTTTTGTTGACTTTATGATGAATTAATTATATCACTAAATAATCATACAATTACAAATAAAATATATATTTTTTATATTTTCTCAACAATATAATTTATCTATTGGATCTAAGATTAAACTTTAAATTAAATACAATACTTTTTTGTTTTAATTATATTTACACAATATTACACATTTTATATTGCTCTTATTAATTTTTTTATATAAAAGAGTTTGAGTTTTTTATTCAAATATTTAACTTGTTAATTTTTTATTAAATATTTATTATATATACATATATATAAATATTTTATTTGTTAATACTTATACCCATCTTGGATATAATATAATACCTACCTTTTACTAGGTCTAAGTTTTGCCAACATTTATACCCAAATGAGGTATAAATATTTTTTTGATGGCAAAACTACCCTCCACACAATATGGGGTATAATTTTGAGTGTTTGGGTATAAAGTAAGAAATAAACTCTTATTTCTTAGTTTATACCCCAATCATTTGATCGTCAAAATGTCTCTCTCCCCTCTTTTCTCTCTTCTTTTCTCTCTTCTCCCCACTTCTTCCTTCAAGGTCATAAGGTAAGACAAATAAAGTATATATTTTATTCTCTTTTTTCTCTTGATCTTGCACGGCTTTCGAGCCTCCGTCATGGTCACTGGTACTTTGACGTCACTATAGGGAAACGCGTGTATGAGAAGCAATGGATTTGCGGAGGAGGAACGTGAGAAATTTAACCTATAGAGGAGAATGTGAACAAGATTAAGAGCTGCCCAAAAGGATATGTAAAAGGACCCTTAGGATTAATAGAAAATTAATATTATATCTCTACCTATTTTTAATATTTTATCCATGAGATTAGAAAATTATGTTTCCTCTGTTTTATACAAAGATTTTATTGATTTTAAATGTTGCAAAATGTGGATCTAATGAGGTAGAAGCACCCCCATGATAACCTAAGTCTCCTATAGAAAGTTTAGGTATTTTCTGAACCAAAATGATCTTAAAATAATAATGGAAGAAGAAACCGCCAAGAAAATAGATGAATTAACATAGATCACTTCTCTCGGACGCAGGCCACGTCAGTCCACCTGGAATAACACCTGACAATTGACACAGATCGTGTCACCTCGAACATGGGTCGTGTTCCAACCGTTGGTCCAAGAAAATATAATGCGAGTTGTGTTCTACATAATCTAGGTTGCATTCAACTAGGAAAGTGACAATGATCCATCATCCTAATCGAATCAAGTTCGAGAATAGAAAATCATAGAAATATTATCGAACGATATATAAAAAGGACCATGTTGGAACCCAAAATGGACCGTGTCCCAACCCATTAATAATAATTTAATTAAGATCGTGTATTGTCGAGCCTGAACCACATCGATCAGTCAAAAAGAGAGGGCAAACACCTGCAAAATGGACTACATTCAGTAAAGAGAAGAGGACAAATGAAGCATGACAGAAACTAGCTCACGTCACACCTTGACACGGGCCATATTCCAAATGGTCAACTTTACGATGGTTGATGCATGACAAAAGCGAGTCGTGTTGTACCTTGACGCAAACCATTTTTTAGAAGATGAATTTTATACAACTTTGATGATGATATGATGTATGGTATGTCTGATAAGTGAATATTTAAGGGATAATTAAAAGTCCAAAGAGAAGATGAGAAGTTTAAAATAAGTAACCTAAAAGATGAAAGTTGTGGGTCTTCATGTGTGTCAATTGTTAAGGGAGAAAAGAACAAAAGTTAAAGATAAAGACAAGAAGTGTAAGTGTGTAACTAAAGAAAACATATTGAAACTCCACGACAATGAAGGCAAGAAATTGTCATTATTCCTATTGTACAAGTCTCCCTATCACGTGCAACGAATTTAGAAATTTCGCCATATAAGAATTCCACCATAAAAAGGTCAAAAGTCAAGTCAAGAAATATAAGGTTAAGCATAAGAAACATCATTAAGAGTCGTCTGAATATGCATTTGGAGCGTGCTTTTGGAGACGTTACCGACTCCATTCTTATTCTATGGTGTGAGATGAAAGTGTAATCATCTCATTTTCATATTTGCAATCAAGTTATATATGTTTTCAGTCATGCATGTAACCAAGAGTTGACATGTACGGAAGAAAATAAAAAGGGAGATGTTCTTGTGGGGCATGGGTTGAAGAACAAAAAGAATAAAAATATAAGTAATGTGGATTTCATTATCTTTTATTAATTTTCATAATTATATAGATTTTAAACTATTGTGAAGCTTCGGTCTTAATAAACTTAAGTATTAAGCTCTCGTTGTTTTAATGAAACAAACTCTTAATAAAATAAATTCTTAGAAAAGTGAATTCAAGAAAAATAGTTTGTTTTCAAATGTTTGATATATGAATGAAGATACGAATAAAGTTTCTTTAGAAATGTAAAAGAAGGTAAGGAAAATGAATTCCCATTTTGATAATATTAAGTTATTTTTCAAAATATATCTTTATTTTTTGGTCAACGGGAAATTATTTTCTTGTTGACCAACCAATTTTATATTGTCAACACTAAAAAGTACTAAAATCATTTTTTTGAAAATAATAATTTCATCAAAACAAACATAACAACTGTTAAATTAGAACATAAATTGGATCAATCAAGAATGATTAAAGATTTGATATAATTTCTAATTATTGTTCATTTTATCGTTAAATCTTTTTATTTCTTTAAAGATCTAGTTTCTAGTGAATTCAAGATTATGCAAAAAAAATATATGTAAGAAATATTATAAGAAAAAAAAGTGAGCACTTGTAATATCATATAAATTTACGATGGGGATATCTAAATGTGCTAGAATTAAGAAATGAATGAACGTAGTTAAGGAATTTTCTGAAAGTAAGATATAATAGAATAATACGATGAATTTTAAAATGAATGTACTTTAAACTAAAAGTGCAATTTCAAATAAATTAAGGCTTGAACTGGCTATTAAATGTGGTTGAACCGATTATTAAATGCGGTTTAAAAGCATCTGAACCACGCCTGCATTTGAAGTCTTCATTTTAACTCTGACAGTACTCCATATGCGTGGAGCAAAATTTGCTCCACACATTCCTTAACATCTTCTTGAAAACAATGTGTTTTGAGATAAAATAAAAAGTTTAAACGGATTAAACCACAAAAATTCAAATTCCTATCAGAGTTACAAATACTTAATTAATTATATATATATATATATATATATATNTGTGTTTTGAGATAAAATAAAAAGTTTAAACGGATTAAACCACAAAAATTCAAATTCCTATCAGAGTTACAAATACTTAATTAATTATATATATATATATATATATATATATATATAAATTATCAAGTATTAGATGATGCTTTTACTTACATGTGGTTTAAAATACAATGTTTGGCATATATATTATACTTGATATAATTTATTGATGCTTAAGTTTTAGAAAGTTATCTAAGCTCTACATTTTATGGAAACTAAAATTTTGGCAAATGATTTCTTATATTAGGAGCTATCAATTTTTACAATCAATGTCAATAAGTTTCAAGTAAAGAACTCGAGTTCGAACCTCTGGAGCAGCATTATTGAGAGAGGAGTTAACCTATGCATTATGAATCCTTGAGAGTGTGAAAATATCATCGACCGCTAAAAAAATGATTCAATAATTTTTTTTAAAAAGAACTAACAAAAGATATGGTGGATATTTTGATTTTTATAAGGGTGTTCACGGGTCGGGTTGAACCCAAATCCGAACTGACCCCGACCATAGTTGGGTCAATTTTGGTCGGATCGTGCTATTTTTGACGTGTAGATCTGACCCAACCCTACCCGTCCAAAGTTGGGTTAGATCGGGTCGGGTGGTTGGGTCACTAGACCAATTTTTTTATTTCTTTTTTATTTTCATATTTATTTTTATTTACTTTTTTTAGAATTTAGTATGAATCATTATATTTACTATTCATATTAAATCATAAAATAAGTTTTTTTAATATTTATTATAATATATTTTGATTTTTAAATCAAATTTTAACCTCTAAATCAAATTAAAACTAGTTTATTTTTAAAAAAATAGGTCATCGGGTCGAGTTTATTCGGGTTGGAATTTTCCAATATGTGCTTGACCCCGACCTTGATCGGGTCCGACCTTACTAGAAAATCGAATCGATCCAACTTAGTTTGGGTCGATTCGGGTGGTCTAGTTCAGCGAGTTGACCCGACCCGGTGAACACCCCTATATTTCTATTATTAACTAAATATTCAAGAATTAAGATATGATTAATAAATTTTACTTCTTAAAGTTTATTTTATGAATTGAAAACACCTAAAATAAATGTAACATAAGTTATAAATAAAATAACATTCAATGGAGGTGTCCCTTTTTAGAAGAGAGGCATCATTTCTCCATTTTAAAATAGCAGGATTAGCGATTTATGATTTTTATGATTTACATGGTAGTCTCATTTCCTTCGTCCGGTGGTCATTTGAGCCATAGATCATTGATCTAATGACTTAAAGGATGTCATTGACATTAAACCCTTTAAATAATGATTGTGCACTTAAGATAACAAGTATATAATTCCAAAAAAACTAATTGTATATTATCATTATTGCTAAGATTTATTATGATTTATCCAAAGGAAGCTTAGAGATTGCATCTTTTGATTATCGTGGATGGAAAATGATTAACATAACAAGATAAAATGGTGAGATTTAGCAGTTCTTTAATTTAAAAATGATTTTCTCTTAGGATATATACCTATCGTTGTGCTATATGTTTAATTACTCATGTTTTATTTACATTATATGTCCTTTGATGTAATGTAATGTGTGGTTATTATAACTTTCTTAGATAAAAATGCATGCATAAATATTATGATGTTCACACAAGAAAGAAAAGAAGATATGTTCATGACAAGCCATAAGGCTTGTATTATTATATAAGATTGTATAATTTATTGGTGATTGATAAATTGAAGAATGGATTGATGTGCATTATTAGAACAATGAAGCTACTCTTTGCAGTTGTCCTAACATAAAAATATTACAAAATAATGATCCAGAATGATGAAAACTAAGTTAACAATTGTCCTAACATAAATTAGAACAATGAAACTACTCTAGTAGATTCCCTCTCTGAACTTACTGTTAAGAAAACCATCTCAATAGCCCTTTGGAATCTATCTTTAATTTTTGGTGTGAAAGCTCTAGTTCTAAACTTTGTTGTAAGGTGCCACAAGGAGCCGTGGTCCCTGAGATCATGGCCGTGATGGACGGACCGTGATCAGAGTGATCACGGTCGTGACGCGCATGAGCCCACACGGCGTGGCGACGCGCCTACGATCACGCGCCAAGGATTCCAAGGATCACGACAATAGCAACGATACGCACACGGATTCGTGCGTTAATTGTTGACGTCTCGATGTGGAAAGGAGCGTCGATGGGTATCACTCGTGAGCGCGCCGTGAGCGCGCGTTACAACCGCGATGAGGGGGCCCGAGTGCTACGTGGCAGCAGCGTATAAAAATACACGAGCATGTGCAAGGAGGCCCCAATCCGAATTTGCGGAATCCATCTCTCTCCCTCTCGTTCTTTAATTGGTATCAGAGCGTCGGCGTATCGATCCAGCGACGCTTTCGACGTTTTCCGACGCACACAACGCTCGAGCGTTGCCCTGTCCTCTCCGTGCTTCGCAATCGACCTCGGTCGACATCCCGAACCTTCCCGCATCGTTCCCACTGCAAACGGCTGACGAAATCGGCTCCGACAACGGTGTCCTGGCGAACGGCGCTGCAGACGACGAGACAAATCCACGCGACCTCGAGCAAAATTGACGGCGCCAAGGTCTTCGCACTCGTCCTAGGACTCGCTCTGCATCGTCCCCTATTTTCGCTCGCGGTGAACGGTACGCAGCTTCGACGGGGAAGATGAACAATGTCCTTCTCACCCTGTTGATCTAATCCGTTCGTTTTTCGTTTTCGTTTTAGATCTGCTCCGTTGATTGCATGATTAAATCATAGCCGTTAGATCGTTATCTCATTAAATTCTATTTAATAGTTAGATCTGATCTGAACTGTAGGACTTATCTATTATATGCATGATTAGATCTAGACCGTTATAACCTTATCCCAAATCTAAATCGTTGATATCGTATGATTTAGATCTGGACCGTTATAACTCGATTAGATCTATACCATTGGATTCAATTTCTTTTTATCTTATAATCCTGGCCGTTTATTTTAAATTGATTTATAATCTATATAGTTTTGCAGTTAATATTAAATCAATTCTAGAAAATATTTTTAGTTTGTTTACTGTAACTTTTAGAAAAAAAAAATCGGATAAAGTTAGTTTATTCACTAATTTATTTTCGGACTGTATTTATTTTTTTAATTAAATTTATTTCAAATAAATTTAATTTGTTTATTATTAAGCTTATTTTCGGATTTACTTATTTTTTTAGAAAATAAATTTGGTCTATTTACTGATAAATTTATTTTTCGGATAAGTTAATTTAGGGAATAAACTTCGTATTTTTATTATTGTTAAATTTATTTCAAATAAATTTAGTTTATTAACTATTAAATTTATTTTCGGATAAATTGATTTTAGAAAATAAATTTCATCTATTTGCTGATAAATTTATTTTCGGATAAGTTAATTTAGAAAATAAACTTAGTATATTTATTAATTTTATTTAAAATAAGTTTTATTTATTTTCTGTTAACTTTATTCGGATAAATTAATCTTTTATAAAATAAAGTTAAATTTATATTTCTTTTATTTAATGTTAAATTTATTTTTGGCAAAATTAATTCAATAAATAAATTTATTTTAAATATAAGTTATTTATTGTTAAATTTATTTTTGGCAAAATTAATTTAGAAAATAAATTTACTTTATTCGACATTAGATTTATTTTCGATATAGATCGATTTAGAAAATAAATTTAAGTTATTTATTGTTAAATTTATTTTCGACAAAATTAATTTAGAAAATAAATTTACTTTACTTTTTGCTGTTAAATATTTTAAATTGCTGCATAGATTAATTTAGAAAATAAATTTAGTTAATTCTCTGTGGTTTATTATTAATTTTGTTTTTACGGCGAAATTAATTTTAGAAAACAACTTTAGTTCACTTGCTGTTCAAATTTATTTTTGCAGAAATTAATTTAGAAAATAAGTTTAGTTAATTCACTGTTATTTATTATTAATTTTGTTCTTTCGGCCAAAATTAAATTAGAGAACAAGTTGAATTTGTTGTTAAGTTTAATTTATTTACTGTTAAACTTATTTATTTGCTGCAAAACTTATTTTCTGAATAAATTAATTTAGAAAATAAATTTTTCGTTT
>LTAE01002803.1:0-33958 GCA_001647135.1 Pontederia paniculata | reverse complement strand
GCTCGTGTCGGGCCGGCTGGCCCGGCACGAGGTCCACCTCTAACACTGAGCCCTTATTACCGCTGATCCTACTGAATCCGCTGCTTTATTTTTGATACCAACAATTAAGAAGTTTTTTCCTCTATGTTGCATGGTTATTATATTATATGCTTTAATCGAGTCAGGGGATTAAAATATATAAAAATAAAATATCAAAAATTGAGAGAGTTAAAATAGTAAAAAGATATTAATAAAATTTGAATTTAAAATCTTTAAATATAAGCTAAAATCGTCTATCCACTTAAGCAACTAAATAATTATGTGATTTTCTTAGTATTTTCTTATTTGTTGATTTCAACTATTCATATACATATTTTATACATTAAAATTGAGGGATCGAAGCCTTTCACACTATTTATATGAGTCCGCCTCTACTTTAATTATGCATAAATAGCATAGTTTTTTATCTTAATTTACATTTGGCAGATGATTTCATTTTCCTTCAAAATAATATACTTCTATGTAAAATTTTTGAATTTTATACATCTCTACAAGCAAAATTTTTTTAAAGATATATATGTAGTTTCTCATTATATATATAATTTTAAAATAATTATGTACTTTGATAATTTTAAACATAAAAATAATAAAATTCTTTATGATGATTATGAACGTAAGAAATTTATTTTCGAATTTATATAAATTTTGTGTTATTGTTATCCTATCTAAAAGTTTACATTTATCGAATTATAATTTTTTTCAAAGAAAAATGTCACTACATTTTCGTTACTTAAAGAAATTGTACCAAGTAGCACGTCAACCTTTTCGTGCTGGAATAAATTTATTTGTACGTAGATGACCACAGTGTCAAGAAGCAGCAGCATCAAGCACGTCGCACGAAGAGAACAGAAACAAAGGACACCACAGAATCAAAACAAGTTCATAAAATGACCATTAAAAGCGTCTCAAAACCCGGAGCTTTTTCTGGTCAGTCTCCACTTATTCCTCCTCACCGAACCCTGTGATCTCCTCTCTCTCTCTCTCTCTCCTTGGACCAAATCGCAATCTCTTCGACCATCCAAAAAAAAAATATGATCAGCATTCATCACAGCAACAGAGAGATAAGAGAGAGAAATCTCACTCACAGTTACCATCATAACATGACAGAGTTCTTTCCTTGAAGCAGAGGCCAAATATATGGTGAGCTTCATGCAGTCTTCTCAGATCACTGGCATGCACTTTTGTTTAAGAATCAAAACAGAGACAGGAAAAGAGGAAGCATAAAGAACAAAGGGAAGAAAAGGAAAAGTGAAGGCAAGTTGCTCAGTCATGGAACTCTTGCTGTCTGACTTTTTTCTTTTCATTTTTTGCTTTCTAGATCATGTATCAGACCCTGTTTCCCTGCATTTTTCTCTTTCAATTTTGGGTTATGGTTTGTTGGGCATATTACATTTCCCCTTGTTTTGATTTCTGGGGAGATGCATTTGCTTGCATGTGTGTGGTATAGTTAAGTGCTTCGTGCTCCTGTTGCACTCTGGCTTCCGGGCATTTGATGTAACATTGATCCTGTTGTTACATAGATCAGTCCTGCATGATCTCTTGTATGTACAGGTATGACGATATGAGTATATGAATCTTATTGCTCGTTTACTTTTACTGCTCAATTCTCTCTGTTAATGGCTTGTTTTAGTTGAATTTTGACAGCTAAATGCACTTGGCCACACAGATAAAAAAAAATCTCATGCATAGTAATCTGCACGAGAATTTACATTGCTGATCCATTTCTTAGTTGGAAAATTGGAATTCCTGAATTTGTCTGATAAATGCGCTTGTTAGATCAATGCTCTACAACTTTGATGTAGTTGTTCAGCTCTGAGACCATTTCCATGTATTGAGCATTTTGCCTCCAATTTTAGTCCCGTTTTCTTTTTTTTTCTGGCATCACGAATTCTCCATTGATCTCTGCAGCACAAGAGCTTGGAATCTTAGTTTGCAGATCCAATGGGCAAAGATTATGCCGGATCTCCAAAGATCCATCAGTCAGAAACAAAGAAGCAACGCATAACATACATACTTGCCGTCAGCGGCCTCTGCATCGTCTTCTACGTCCTCGGAGCATGGCAGAACACGACCACCCCAAAGCTCACTTCCAATTCTAAGGTCGTGTCCAGAGAGGGATGCGACACCGTCTTGCCGCAGGCCGTGTCCCGTGTGCCGTCGGCGTCCTCGTTAGACGCCTCCCTCGACTTCGAGGTGCACCACCAGTTCGAGCTGAACGACACGACCAGGACAGCTGAGAAATTTCCGGCCTGTGCTCTAAACTTCAGCGAGTACACGCCGTGCCAACACGCGCCCAGGGGCAGGACGTTCGACAGGGCCATGTTGGTGTACAGAGAGCGCCACTGCCCCCAGGAAGACGAGCTCATCCGGTGCCTGATCCCTGCGCCGCCGAACTATAAGACACCATTCAAGTGGCCTCAGAGCAGGGACTACGCTTGGTACGACAACATCCCTCACAAGGAGCTCAGCGTCGAGAAGGCTATCCAGAACTGGATTCAGGTGGAGGGTAACAAGTTCAAGTTCCCTGGAGGTGGCACTGGGTTTCCACTGGGCGCTGATGCATACATCGACGACATAAATGCGTTGATTCCATTAACAGATGGAAGGATCAGAACTGCACTGGACACAGGATGCGGAGTAAGATTTTGTTCTGTGAATTTTACTTCTGTGAATTTTACGTACAAATCTGATGTTTTTTCTTGTGCAATGTCGAGGTTGCAAGCTGGGGAGCTTATCTTTTTAAGAGAGATATCGTAACGATGTCCTTCGCGCCTAGAGACACACATGAGGCCCAGGTGCAGTTCGCACTGGAGAGGGGACTTCCGGCCATGATCGGAGTCATGGCGACACATCGCCAGCCGTATCCAGCAAGAGCTTTCGACATGGCCCATTGCTCGCGTTGCCTGATTCCTTGGTCTGCACACAGTAAGTATTGTTCACCTCCGACCAGATTAAGATGCTGCCATGTTGCATTTCGAACAAAGATTCGTAGCTGACTCGTGGAGCTCTTCCATCAGATGGTCTTTATCTAACCGAAGTCGATCGCGTTCTAAGGCCGGGAGGTTACTGGATACTGTCGGGTCCTCCGATCCATTGGAAGAAGTACTACGAAGCATGGGATAGAACACAGGAAGATCTGAAGAATGAGCAAGATTCTATAGAGGACATAGCTAAACGCCTGTGTTGGAAGAAAGTGATCGAGAAGGAAGACTTGGCTGTCTGGCAGAAGCCCATCAACCACATAGAATGCATACAGAGCAGAAAGATACTGAAAACACCTCACATTTGCAAGAATGATAATGCTGATGCTGCCTGGTATGTAGCTTTTCGGATTGCCCGTTGTCGTCTCCGACCCAATTGACAATTGAGATGTGTGTTCATGCTGTGCAGGTACAAGAAAATGGAGGCTTGCATAACTCCACTACCGGAAGTGAGCTTTCGGGAGGAGTTCGCCGGCGGTGAAGTGAGGAAATGGCCCGAGAGAGCCTTTGCCGTGCCACCGAGAATAAGCAGTGGTTCGATGCCTGGGTTAACTCCGGAGAAGTTTGATGAGGACAACAACATGTGGAAGCAGCGCCTCGCGTACTACAAAAAAATAGTTCCACCACTAGCTCATGAGAGATTCAGGAATGTGATGGACATGAATGCTAATCTTGGTGGATTTGCAGCATCTATGGTGGAGTATCCACTTTGGGTGATGAACGTAGTTCCTGCCAGTTCAGAGCGTGACACACTTGGTTTGATCTATGAGAGGGGGTTCATTGGTACATATCAAGACTGGTGTGAAGCTTTCTCAACATATCCAAGAACATATGATCTGATCCATGCTGATAACCTTTTCAGCATGTATCAGGACAGGTATCATTGCCTTAACCATCTTTCATCATTCTTTCTTTAACCAATTAACATGATCTAAAAGTTCAATTCATGAACACTGATTGGAAACTTGTGCCTGGATAGCTAAAACTATCTGAACAAAATGTTAGCTACCAGAAAATTACTTGAACAGTGCAGTGTTTCAATACAGTTTCCACAACAGATGGAAAATGATGTCTTGCATATCAATTCTCCAACTTTTCTTATACTACTTCATTAGATAGAGATTCTTATCATTACAGTTTTTCAGGACAGGTGAAAATCTTTTCTTATTCCATGGCACAAGCAAACTAAAATGTTATTCCTGTTTTGGATAATTATTATTTTGTTATATCTCTGTGCTTGCAACCTGGTTGCATTCCAAATAATGCTTTTACTTTATTGTTCTATAAAATTATCTGACTGAAATGGGATGTGTTTTGTAGGTGTGATATAGCATACATTCTCTTGGAGATGGATAGGATACTGAGGCCAGAGGGAACAGTAATAATCCGAGACACTGTGGAGGTTCTTACAAAAGTTAAGGCATTAACAGATGGCATGAGATGGAACAGCCAGATAACTGATCATGAGAGTGGCCCCTTCAACCCTGAGAAGATCCTTTTGGCTGTTAAGACATATTGGACAGCTGACCCTTCAACACAGCAGTGATTGCATCATTCAATTTTTCACCTTATTGTTTTCAGATGATTTTGTTTCAAGGCATAATTACTAGCTAGATGATTTTGTTTGCAGATCATCTTCTTACTGTACTGTAGTAGTTATTTTTTTCCCTTCCTTTTCAGTCCTTCCGTTTTTCTCCTGCTTTGGTATTCAATAATTCCAAATTCATAGCAAAAAGAGGTTATGAGTAGTTGGTAATATGTAGAAAAAGGAAGCACAAGAATATCTCTGTGTCCACTTCCAATTTGAAGTGAGATGTAGTAAGAGAGAGCAATTTTCATGTGTCTCTCTTTTGTTTCAATGGTCTTTTTGTTTGAAAACTTTGAATTTTCGACTCCAAAAAGAGAAAACTAAAAGATTGATATGTTTCAAACTTCAAATTAAGAATGGAACAAAGTGGAAAATATGGATGTTTGGGATGTTAAAATAGCTTATAATTCAAATGAGGTAAACAAAAGAAGTCTATTCTATGTGAGAAACACCTTTTAATTGGGAATTGCTAGCATTATATATATATAAACAACTTTCATCAGAAATAGAAAGGCTATACATCAAATTAATTAAATAGCCAATAAAATGTGGATCTTTTCAGTTAAACATGCCTTAATGATCAGCTATATATCTTATGTTAATTAACAAGCCAAGCTGAATGTAATAAGTAAATCAACAATTCTAAATGGTTAAAAAATGTGACCATGACAAAAATCTTGCTCATTAAATGAACTCAGCAATTAATTTGTCTAAATTTTTTAAAGGGTTCGAAACCATAAGATTCTTATGTTAGATAAACTATGGAAGTAAGATATTCTCTTCTTAACACTAATTTTATATTCAACGTAAAATCTAAAAATCCTACTACTTAAGTAAGTAACATCCTCATTAAATACATTCTTAAGATAACATGAAGGTGTCATATTGTCTATTTTTCAATTATAAAATATTAAATTTACATGATAATTTTTAAAAAAATTATGTTCATCGTAATCTAATATCATATGATTGAAAATATAATTAATATGATATTATATGCTTAATTACATAACTCCACGTATAAAAGACTATATTTACAAATATGGAGTATAAAAGACTAATTTGTATAAAAGTCAAATTTACCCTTTATTGCATATCTATTATTTACGACTCTTAACAGATATATATGCTATATTTTTTATTTTTCACTTGAAACTCTTTTATAAAATTTTCTCCCATTTGTTTCTATATATATATTTTTTCTCTTTCCTCTTTATATGTCTTTATTTTTTTCATTCTAATATATTTTGTATTTCTGTTTCATAATTTTTTATCTTTTTATTCTCTTAAAAATAACAAGAAATAAAATAAAATAAAATGAAAGAGAAAAATCCGATGCCTATCATAAAGAAGAATGATATCTTTAATGAATAAGGGCAAGATTATAAATATTTATTTAAATGATAATTTTGTCCAAAAAAAATTTATTCCTCCTAATTCCACCAAATTGGTGGAATGAAAAATCTAAGATTTGGAGGTATAAATTGCCCCTCCAAATTCCATATAACTCCTATAATTTTTTTATCCAAATATGATTTAACTAAGATCACTCACTTATTTTTTATCTTATTCCCTAATACCTCAATCCAAATAAAGTTTTAAGGTAAATTATGCAAACAACACATTAATCAATTAGAAACAATCAGTTACATTATATGAATTATGTTTCCAACTTCCCCGAGTACATATCTAACAACAGAATCTATGATGCATATTTTCCCATTCAAATTCCTACTTGGAAACAGCAAAAGATTAACACTAATCATGTTACAATGACGGGAGCCGACACGATCAGAATCCAATACCACACTTTGATGATTCCATGCTGTCATCGCCAAATCTTTCGTTAGCTTTCCGGAACCAAAAGACCGAACACAAAAGACCATGCAGCCAGAGGGAATCGTATTCTTCACCCGTCAAGCACCAAAGCATGCAGTAAAGTGAGGAAGATGGTGGTGATGAACTCCATGTATCCTTTGGTGGTGGTGGTTGCAGTGATGGTGATGGTCGTGGTGGCCGTCGGCTTCCCCGGCGCCGTACTCCCGGTCGATGGCGTCCTTCACGTGGAGGAAGTGCTCGACGTCGCACGGGATGACGATGGCGCCCTTCTGGCTGAACCCGTACTCCTCCTCCGCCTCATGCAGCAGCTGGGCGAAGAGCGGGTGGTTCAGGTGCCCCACCGGCACCACGAACCTCCGCTGCTCCTCCCCTTCCTGCCCGACCCGGACCGCCATCCACCCCTTCGGCGGCATCCCGGCGGCGGCAGCGGCGCCCTTGTCGTGTCGCCCGAGGTGCGGCATGCAGAGTTCGTACCCGGGAACTATGCTAACGTTAATGATGATATTGGCGAATTCTTCCTCGCCAACAACAAGAAAACGAAAACTATGTGCAGAGACCGAGTTAGAAGAGAGAAGGATGAGCTAAGAAGAGAAGGGCCAAGGATCAGAGCTGGAGATGGCCAAGCGGAAGAGGGTGAGAGAGGAGTCACAGAGGGACGTCGGGATGTTGGACATGGCCGAGGCAGCTTAAGCACGACGACGACGACGTTGCTGTTGTTGCTGCTGCTTTCCTACGTACTACTCCTCCTTGATCTCCCTGCCAAAAGAAGAGAAGGCTGTAGAGGTTATATATGAGGAAGGTGGCGATGGATTTGCATGGAGCACAGGAGTTTGGAATGGGTTTGGATTTCCTTGTGACGACGCAGCATTTATTATTAAGTTTGCTTTGAAGAGAAGTCAATATAAATATATATGAATGGCGTGAAGCTTTTGCGGCGAAACAAATGGAAACCGTCATGGTCGTCTCCATTCTCCAACTGGATGGCATCATGTCATGGTCGTGCACCATTAATGGTGCAAACTGCGCAGTTGTTTCCTTTCCTTTGCTTTGATTTCTAAGTCTTCTTCTCCTCTTTATTTTATTCTCCACCAGTTGTTGCCTTCCCCGCGCTTGCGCGCGGGCGCGCCGAGTCAACAGCACGCCGCCTCTGCGTCGCGCACGTCCACTCGCCATGAACTCGGAGAGGCGGTGGAGGCGCATTTTTGTAGTCTTAAACGTGTGAAGAGAGTTCATGAAGAGCCTTGAGCAAGTCATAGAAGACAAATGAAAAATAGCTTGTGTTTCATATTGCAAAAAAGAGAGAGAAGTATTTCTTCGGACAAATGGAATAATTTTATTTTTTTTAACTTGAATTATATTATGGGGTGAAAAAATAAATCGTTTGTGATTAGTTAATAGTTTTGTTTGTTGTTGAAGAGGTCAAACTTGAATTATACTCGTGGTCATGAGTAATTTCCAAAAGAATTATTTAAGAAATATATGTTATTATTCGTAAACCATAGAAATACATTTATTTTTTAGAGATCTTGGTTTTAAAGGGAGATGGATCAATAATTGGGTTTTGATTGATTAAACTCATTTTAATAAGTATTTAAAATATGGAGATTAGTCCATTTAATTTAATTCTTTTAACTAAGTTAGAAAGGATCTTTTCTTCAAGGGGGAAACTTCGAATCAAATTAATCATGTAATAGTCATGAGAAAAAAACACAAAATATATTGGTTTAATAAGATATTTTTTTGAAGTTCTAATTATACATATGTAGAATTAATTAATAAGTGAGACAAAATTATGGCTTTCGTATCATTGTTATACTTTCTTTTTTTTTTCGGTTGTGGTCCCAGTATTCAAAAATCGACTTAGATTTTTTAATTTACGTGATATTAATGGTATGTGCACACTAACCACAAATTAAAGTCTCGATCCACTATCAAACTCTACTAATCTAAAAAAAAACACAAAAGATATTGGTTCAATGAAATATTTCTGTCAGATTTTAGTTATACATATGTAGAAGTAATTAGTAAGTGAGACAAAATTATGAAATTTTTAAACGCACGCGATATTAACGGTATTCACACTAATCACGAATTGAAATATCGGCTCACTATCGAGTTTCATTAATATATTGTTCTTTTTGAATTGCATATTTAATTATGATGGGTGAGACTTTTAACGAAAATATTTTACGAACAATGATACTCAAATTCGATATTCTTAAATGAGGAGTTGTTTATCACTTCATCCCAACTCAACTCTAGGAAGTGTTTCATTATTATACTTATTCCTCTATGAAGTTTAAAAGGACTTGAAGTTGATGATTTTAACGGTTGCCTAACATTCTTTGCTAATTATTGTCCAGAGATTTTCTACGTGATTATGGTATGTTTTGCAGTTGATTGATTCTACCGAAAAAAAAAGAATGTAAATTTATTTTCTCCAAATAAAGCAGTTATTAAATACTAGGAAATTAACCGAATAAAAGATCTTAACATATTCAATTAATTATTAAAAGTCAAATATTTTGCCGGATTTTTTTTTTCTTTTCGCAATTACCTTTAATGAATTCATCAAGCACTATTTACGTTTTTTTGGGCGTGTGAATGAATTATGAATCTGATTCTTGTTCTCCATAAAAAAAAGGATTTGCGAATTTTCTCTTCCTTTTCGAAATGATCAAGAAATTGCAAACTTTAATTGTGAAGGATGGGGAATTAGTTGGTGTGCGTCACCTTAAAGAAGACTTGATGTTTTAATAATCAAATATCTTCTATTTATCGGAAAAAAATCTTCTATTTTCTTAGGGTTCTATAGTTGGTTGAAAAGTTATTATCCGAAGAATAAACAATTAATATTCTAATAATTTTAAAAATAATAAGTAATTTCAGTTGATGAAATAATTAAATTTTTTAAAAAGTCAAATGTTCAAGCTATGACTATTTTTAGATACTAGTTCTTCTACCTTTACTATTTCCATATAGAGGAATAAAGTGAAATAAAGTCTCGTTCGACCTTTATTGTTTTATCAAATGACTTCTTAGAAGAGTTATTATTTCCGAATAAAAGAATGGTATTGTAATTATTTATAGAAATAATAGATAATTTCACATATTTAGTAAATTAATTTCTTTCTAAAAAAATTTAAACGTTCATACTATAATTACTTTTTTTTAATACCAACTCATTTTTGCAAATGTTTGATGGAAAAAAAATAAAATAATATTACGACTCCTTTTAGAATTACTATATATATGTATATATATAATTTTACAATTCACTATTAATTATATATTACATAAGGGTTTAATGAAGATGAAACACCCTTTAGGTGTTTTACAGTGGAACATCTATATGATCACTCGTCAGCTTTTAAATATGTGGTTCAGATTAAAAATAACTTAAAACAACCTAACTGAAATAATATAATAACTTTCTCTCTCCTCTTTTAATCTAAACCATATATTAAAAAATAGATGGTTGATCACATAGGTGTTCTACGATAAAACATCTAGATGAGTATTTCACCCTCATTAATCCCATTAAATAATTAAGATGTGCTCACCATCAGCATCAGTATTCAGTATTCAGTATTCTCTTAAAATAAACAATAAATTCAATGCGTGTGCAAATTAGATTTTTAATTAGACATAAATTGCGGTTTTCTAAGTTGACCAAGTACAAAAAAAAACTGTTTGTGATAATTAACTTTATTAAAAAATAGATATAATTTTTTTCACCAAACAAATACAAAAAAAATCATGCTGTTAACAGAGAGGCTCAAAAAATACACTCCCCAAGGTCCAATCGTAGTCCAACTTGCATTAATTTGTCTATCTTTTCTATAAGGAAAAAATGTGATGTGCATTTCGGTATTATGGTAGCATATGGATAATTTTATTTAAAAAATCTTTATAACTGTTTTTATTTTGATATTTAATTTTTATTATTAAGATGATTGATAATTTCGTTCTATGCTACTTAAAATAGGTCTGAGTTACTTATAAGCCGAGTTACACAATTATTTCATAGTATTAATAGCAAATTGTGAAAAGATATTATTTAAAGCTCTTGTCAAAAAGAAGGAAAAAAAAAGTAGTCATGTAAAATATCCATCGAATGGCGTCATGTAAAATGCCTCCACCAGTTTCGTTCATATAAAAATGATAAAATTTATTTTGGGCTTCTCTTATTTTATGTTATATGACCTCTCTTGACTGAAAAAAAGAGTTTATTAAGCCATTTTTCTTCTGTCTTCACAACTTTATTTATTTTTATGGAATATAATTAGCTCATTAAGTAAACAAAAATCAAATTGATCTTTTGGGTCGAGGATTTAAATGACAAAAGAACAAAGAATCAAAATTTTATTAATTTTCTCCCCCAATTAATTTGCAAGCAATGTTCTTTTTTTTAAATATTTCAATCGTTATAGGTGGCCCCTGTGTTGTTGGCTTGTCGCAACTAAAGAACAAGTCACCATAATTAATTAACAAGTAGCAAACTTGTTAGGATATCAAAATTCGAATTCTAAAAACGTTTAGATAATCTTTAATGATTTATACTCTTATATTTATAATAAAATAAGATTAATAAACTATTTTTGCGTGTCCAACGATTTTACGTATGTTTTATTTTATCCGATAATTTTCTATTAACTATAACTTAAGAGCTTATTGATAATAATATATTAAATCTCCAAAAATATTTTGTCAATATTTTATTTTTTTAAGAATCATCAATAATATAAGTTATAATTAATTAAAAATGTCGAGAAAAAATAGAGAAAACACGCTTCATAGGAAAGATTAATTCGTTCACTACCAACTTTGGATTTGACTTGTGTGACTCACATAAATATTTGTATTAGAAATAAAAGAAAGAAAAAGACTCAGCATTATCTAATTATGAACTGCACATAAAAACTGAGAAAAAAATATTTTGTTAAGTTCCATTTGCTTACTACTTAATTTATGTATATTGTGACTTAAACGGAGAACTATCAATTAAAATAAACGTGTTCGTCAATGTCTTACGTGTACTAAAAGGACAAGCAATAAATATAATACGTGGCATAACAAGGACCTCATGAGTCATTAATTGTTGAATGACAACTTAAGCAACCGACTACGACGTTGTTTGTCACTTTGTCTAATGTCTACGTAATTTGTTTAATTAAAAAGGTAGATGCATATTTAATGCGGAGTAAGATAAATTAAAAATAATATATATATATATATATATATAATATGATAAATGATGTAAATTATAGTGCAATTTATTTCTACTCATATTGCATTTAATATGATAGTAAACTTATATTCATAGATATACATTAGTAAATTTATATGAAAATGTGAGAGAAGTGAACTGTTATAAGGTTATACACTACTTATAAATATCAAATGGCAAATGCATTACACTTTCATCGTGGTTTTTTTTTCTCGATCACGGTTAGAGACTCATCGACAATCGGGATTATTAGCATCCGACTAATTCGGTATTCGAACGAGAGCGGTAAAAGTTAAATCCTGACCAAATTGATGATTTCGAAGGGCTCAAACTCGAGGCTACTAGCTCCCTCGTCCCTCAACTCCAGGATATAGACTCGCTCACCGTCTGTACCAATCAAATTTGGTTATACTTTCATCTGTCTCTAAAGCTAATATATACATGTATTAGTATGGTTAATTAATTTTAAAAGTATTATACACCTTAGGAACAAAAATTCAAAGGAAAAATTTCACATAAGAAAAAATACATATTGATTAGATTTCGAAAAAAAATTATGCATCACTGTTCAAAAATAATTTACACGACATGATTGAGATAATAAAATGTATAACTTTTACGTCTTATATATTTGTCCACTTCTATCTTTCCGTCCATGTTGTTAATGATCATAAGAGTCGTTAATGGTTCATCGTTGTGATCTTTAATATATTCAAAACAATATATATATGTCCTGGTTAATCCAATAATTCCATTTTTTTTAAAAAATATGGTATTGTTTCCTTTCAAGAAATCCTCAACCTTTTCTTTTAAAAAAATAACTCATAGTCTCAAACCACATTGCCACTTGACTAATTACTTGAGTTATAATCTCTCTCATTTGTGCACGTCGATACATGTGAATCGTATATGTCACTGTAACAGTAGATTTCTACTTTTTTTTTTTAAAAAAAAATACACTTAATTCTACTTTTTTTTCATAAAATGAGATGTTAATCTTATTTCAAAGTAAAATCATCATTATACGAATATCGTTCTATTTTTTATTTCGATTCTAAATATTAATATTGAAGGTAGAGCGGATATTCGAAAAAAAATCATCTGCAAATTATATTACATCCTACTAAAGAAGCACACAATCTTTTTACGCTACGTTATTATCATAAAATACAAATTATTTATTCTCTTTTTCGATTTTTTTTATATACTTTTCTCATCCATGTCAACTAGGAATGACACCACCCCTATTCGGGGGAGGGGGGGATATGTTCTCTGCCCCGACTCCGCCAACCCGTCCCATCCCGAATCTCCGTGACGGGAGAATTAAATTCTTCGCTCCCGTCCCCGTGGATCCCCGAACCTCCGCGAGGAACCCCAATCCTCAAAATTTAATAAAAAAATATTTTTTAAAAAAATTCAATAAAATTATAAAAAAAATATTTATAACAATATTATATTATCTATATATGTATTTAAATATTATAATATGTATTTATGAATAAATACGTATAAATCCTACTTAAATAGTGTTATATTAATATTAATTAATTTTAAATTTTTTTAGTAAATATATATATGTACAGGAATCGATGATCCATGAAGCGGGAGCAATATTCCTTGTCCGATTCCCAAATTGGGGTGTGAGGGGACTATGACCTTCATCTCCGCCTCCATGGAAAAAAAATTCTCCAAAGTCGAGTTCCGATCCAAGATTCCCCGTGGGATCCCTAAACTTTAGGGTGTTTTTTCATCCCTAATGTCAACTTTACCTCATCAAGTGACATATCCCTTGTGATTGTGGGATCCTCGAATTCTCTTCGATGATAATGGTGAGGCAATTTTTTGGGTTCGATAAACTAAAAATAAAAATAAAATAGTCCAAAGAAAACAATAATAATTTTAAAGTATCCAAGTCGAGCGTTGCTCCAATGTAAAGGTCCAAAGCCCATGTCACTCCGGTCCGTTTATAATGGGCCTGGGCCCATTTTATAATTTTTTTCCAGGAAAAGAGGACAATAAAAAATTGTGCGATCCGATTGATCACAGATCCCGTTTCCTCTGTTCGGTAAAATTCCGCACTGAAACAAGAACGACTCGCGAGAATGGCATCCGCCTCCCCGCCGACCGACGGCGCTGCCGCCGCCGCCGCCTGGTGGGTTCCGAACCCCCTGTTGTCATCTCCCCTCCTCTCCCTCGTTGCCGCTGTTTTGGATTCATGGCGCCGATTGGCGATGGCAGGTTACTCGGATCCGAGGTCCCCGTCGAGCGATTCGCAGTGGAAGTCGATGGAAATGGAGATCGAGATGCTGCTGGCGAGGCTGACGGACGTCAATGAGGCGATGAGCAGGTGCGCCGCCGCGACGGCCGCGACGACTTCTGCTGCTCAGAAGCTCACTAGGCATAAGGACATCCTTCACGAGCTCACAAAGGTAACTCTTTTTTTTTTTTGTTATTTCCTATTTAGATTGGCTTCATCATCATAGCTTCGTTCCTGGATCAAGTGGTAACGCTATCAAGTTGCTGTAGGAAAGAAGGAATTTTATCCGATTCTTTATATTGAACAGTAAAAACCTGTGTAAGAACTACTAAAGATAAAAGCTTTACGAAGATTGATGTAGGGAAAAAAACTTCTTCATATATCATTTCGTATGCAAGGAATTTGTAGTGAAGGGAATAAGTTTTGTGAGGACAACAATTTAGATTTATCAAGAGAGAGAATGCAGCATGCCTTTGCACTCATCTATGGAGATAACAATCTAGATTGGGATCTATTTAAGAAGACTAGGACACTTATAAGACTGGGATTTTTTTTTGCTTTATGTGAAAATTCCGTCGGCTCACATATATCCAGTGGATTGTTCTTATTAAGCCTATGAAGATAACAATCTAGATTGGGATCTATTTTAAAAGACTAGGACACTTATAAGACTCAGATTCTTTTTCTTTTGCTTTATGTCAAAATTGTGTTGGCGAACATATATCCAGCGGATTGTTCCTATGTAAAGCAATTTTCTAATATGAATTCAGCTTATAAAACCTATAACCATGATTCATTATTAAGAAGGTTGCTTAAACCATCTGGCGAGGATAGGTGATTGGACTTGCTAAACGAAATAAAACTTCCTCCATTTTCTTGAAAAATTAGGTTCAAGCCACATGGTGCTTCTGTATCCCTGAATTATAGTTTTTTGTATTCTTTATCCAGCTGTTTTTATCCGTGGCTCTCATAGAACACCATAAGAACCTTTTTTCCATGTTTTCCCAATAGGGCCTGAGCTTCAGAGGCATAAACTTTATTGTCATGATTACCATCTCAAGAATTATCTAATGTGCATCATAATTCCGACAGGAGTTTAAGCGTACAAGAGCAAACATAGTGTCAATGCGGGAGCATGCTGAGCTTCTTACCTCAGTGCGAAATGACATTAATGAATATAAGGTTTCTTCATACCTGAAACTGAGAGAGATGTTAATAGTTCCATCAGCAATCTAGGATAACAATTTGTTAATGAACAGGCGTCAGGCAGCATGCAGGCTGTGCCTAATCTGTTGAGAGAGCGAGCAGCTATACATGGAAACATTTCTCAGGTGAAGATTTTTTTTTTAAATTTAACAAGTTAACATAGTTACACAGCATAATTTACACATATTTCCAGATTGATGAAGTGACAAGTCAAGCTGAGGAAATAAAGGGTGTTTTAGCAGCTCAAAGAAATACTTTTGGTGAAATTCAAGGCAAAATGAAGCAGCTAAGTGATAGATTTCCTGTGATCCGCAATGTACTAGGTATCTCATCACCTAGAGGATTTTCAAGCTAGATTGATACATGCTGATATAACTGTCATATTTATGCTTGCATCAGAAGCAGAAATTTATGAAGTATTTGAGAATTGCATAATTTTATCTCACGTAAATATGATTGTCATAAATTTATGCTGGCATCAGAAGCAGAAATTTGTGAGGTCCAGAATTGCATAATTTATCGAATGAAATAAATATATTTGTGGTGTTCTGATTTAAATACAAGTAAATCTAGAAGCTTAAGCTACTAACACATTAGGATTGTGGTTAATACAAACATATTTCTTTATACAAACTTATGAAGTGCTCCATATTTCAGAAATAGAATCATGGTAGATGGGACATGGAAGTCTTTGTCTTTTTTCAGTTAGCATGCATTATGGATCATTTATCAAAAGATGTACTTGGAAATTTGTAGCTCTTGCAGGGCAGAAAATAAGGGCTTTGGTTCATAAAGAATGTGAAAATGCATTTCATGCATTGTCATGGGCCAAATTTTCGACATTTGTTCTCGTCCCAGACATGAATTGCCTAGGAATTCTCTTATCCTATAGCCACAAAAATATGCAATATATAAAATAAATCTCCAACTTAAATTACAATGACATCGAAGATCAATTTAAACCAGAAATTCACTCTATCATCTCTTTTCAGTTTAAATCTTATGGTCTTTCTATTTCATTTTGCTTCTCGTTTTTATATAGGGCTGATCAAGAGGAAGAAATCAAAGGACACAATAATCCTCTCAGCAGTCATAGCAGGATGCACATTGTTTCTCATCATTTATTGGTTTGCCAAATACTGACTTCACTGCTTCATGCCATTAGTTACTTTGAAAGGTGGTTACTTTCATATCTTTTCTCTGTTGAGTAGTGAAAAATTGTTCCAGTCTTAGAATTTGGTATTGTATTTTCAGGATGCTTAGCCGCAAGATTGGATGTGCACCCAATTATCAGGCACCTAACAGGCTTTGCAACAGACTGGCATACATCATCTTCTCCTTTGATCCTCCAAGTGGCTTCTTTGAACATAATATGCTAAGTAGAGAACTGCTATGAAGAAGAAAAGATGAATATAAAAAAAAAACAGCTCTTTGCTGAGGCACATCTATAGGGAATTTTGGTTATTTTCGGTAGTCAGCATCTACCTGTACCCTTTTCAGAATATTCTTCTAACAATTTTCCTTTTTCTTTTGGATTGGGGTACTTGTATTTATGCTGGGTGCTTGCTTCAGAAACTTTTCTACATTCCTCTTTACTATGCCCGCGTAAGTTTCCACAACTCACTTGTTTTTCTATACAGTGGAATTTATTAGGTCATTAAGATTCTGAATCATGGAATTCATGTTGCTATCATGTAACTTTTTTTTAACTCCCAACAGTTCCTTTGACCATATGTTACTAATGCATGTCAAAGGGAATAATACAGTTCTGCACAAAAAAAAGTCCTTGGAAGTTGCTCAGGTAGAGTGCTCAGTTTAGTTCTCATTCTTAATTTCGGAACTTCCACTAACCAAGAGATCAAGTGCTGCCTGGAAATTTTTCATTTTCGGATTATATCTGAGATCATTATTTACATAGACATTCTCTAAGAAAGAAAGGGCAGCAAATGTTAAGAATGAAAAATAAAAAAAGGGGAGCAAACCAGAATGATGTGAATAAAAACAATCAAATTAAAGAGGAATGTAAGTTCATCGCCTGTGTTTCAAGTTGGAATTGCGTATTGTCACGCCATGCAAGAATTTGGTGTAACCAACAAAACTAAGCTTGCCATCAAAAGGCCTAATCCAATCGCGAACAATAGAATAAGCCGCCGGCTTAAGATTTACTTCCTGTAGAAAGTAACATGATTACCATTTTAAATTTGTTAACACAAAAACAAATCTATTAGAAGTAAAACAAAAGGTTAACATTCCATACTTGAGCTAATTCCTCTATTGAGACCACTCGGTTGCCATCTTCCTCAAAGTACTCAAAAGCTGTACTTGCAATGTGTTCCCAGTCCTCCAAGGCCTCTAGCTGGTAAGGGCTGATAGTCGCAGCACAAAACTCTTCAAAGTCCATCCTTCTGTATGAGAGTGCCTCCAGCTGAGCCAAAAAAACACCAGGCTTTGCATGAATCTTTAACTTCGATGCAACTTTTAGAATCCAGGAACATTACTTTTACCAATAGGCATTATCAGATAAAATGATTCCTTCCAAAGAAAAGATTATTTCCTGAACTGAAGTCATAAATTATGCTTTTAATCACAAAGAATGTCGAATTAGAAAACAGTAACAATTCTCTACATGTCAATTAATTCCTTCAAGCATAACCGGCGAATGGAGTCAAGTTCCAAATGGAAAATATTAGTTATTATGTAACCAATACTTGTCACCACAAAGTCTTGGGGTTCCTCTTGGGCTCATAATTTCAATTTAGGAATATAATACCAGTTTGTTTTGCATCTTTTTGTTAATACTGTATTCTTCAAAAGTCATAAGCTTGTTAGTAGCGAAAAAATTCAAAAGCTTGTTTATCTTGAAAATACAATTTGAAGACAAAAGCTTGACATGTTTACGATACTCTCATCTCATGAGATTGGCCCCAGAATGTCAGTGTTTGAAAGCGTACACAGATAGTCATAAAAAAACTACAAGTACTATGAATCCTGATCCAATAACACAAGAAATAATGTCACAAATTGATTTCAGAAAGAAATGGATATTAACTTCAAAGGGACACGAGAACTGAAAGATACATGAGGAAACAAATAATAATACAGAAATAGCTAAACATAAAAGAATATGCAGCTGCAGCAACAAGCCACTCATACCTCAATCAAGATATTGGGAACTCTAGATTCCTTCATAGCATCAGTTGAATTTTGGAAAAGTGTCTGTAGTAATAACGAGAAGGATAAGCCGATGCATTTTTTCATTTCAATAAACATCATTATTTACAACATATCCCACAACTTTACTTTGACAAACAATGAGACAAGATGAACTGAAAGACAAAGAACTGACAACATAAACAGGAAAATACTTGCAAATTTTTAAACAAATTAATATAGTTTCCATTACAAGAAAACCCATACATGTCACATATCAAATCTTGAAGACTCAAATGACTTACCATCCTGAAGTTTTCAAGGGAAATGCGCCCATCTTTGTTGGGTTCTAATAAATTGAACTGGGATCTGATATATATGAGCACATCCTCTGTTAGAGCCTTTGATAGAGCCTGCAAAATATAAGAGGCATGTGCGTTATAAACTCAGTCCATTTTTTCTTGACATAATGGAGCTCAAATATATTACATGCATATACAGCAATGTCAGTATTGGTTCCTACGACCTTGCGAATAAAGTGGATGAAAATAGAGCAATGAACAAAGCAGTCAAAAGAACTCATTTCGCATAATTCACAAAAACTAATTTCCCTCAAAATAAAAGTTATGATAATAATATTAGCCATAAAAATAAAGGATACTGAATTCTTGCTATACAAGGTTCTTAAGCCTACTACATGTCAAACTCCCAAGCTAACTTCATGAAGCAGTCACATGAAAAGACAAATGACATCACTTTATGGGTAAATCCACCAGTTGTCATGCAAAATTACTGAAAACCCTGTCCCACAAATTCTGTCTTTAGTGTATCCAGAACACGAAGTTAAGATGAAGAAATAGGAAAGAAAATTAAAGGATGACATGGCAGTCGAATATGATTACTACTATCATAGTGGTTCAATAAATGGTATTGCGAACGGAAAATCAATAGATAGTAGGAAAGGAAATGAAAGATAAAACCTTTAGTGCTTTTACTGAACAACTTGAATTCATAAATAAAATAAAACCTTTAGTGCTGCCCGTCTGAAAGGGGTGGCACGGAGGTATGACTTGACCAGCTTATAAATTAATATATCTAGAGGGACTTCATATTGCATGTCTCGCAACCAAGGATGAGCTGCCATCACAAAAGATGATATCAGTTGAAGTTTAACACATGATGAATATATCATTATGACAACTCTCTTGAATAAGTCATTTATTCCCTCATCAAAACATTTTATGAAATTTTAAATGAATTAAATATAGTTGGGACATTTACCATGAAACCTAAAATTACTATGGAAAACAATCAAACAATCAGTTGATACAATAATCTACATACTCAGCGCTTGAGCAGCAGTCATCCTCTTCCTATAATCCTTGTTCAGAAGTCTTTTCACAAAATCTTTGGCCTCCGGAGATAATTCAGGCCATGGTGCATCAAAAAAGTTAGGATCAGCTCTCAGCACAGAACGGAATATCCCTGATTCTGTTTGTGCCCAGAATGGTCTGCTACCACATAATAAGATATATGTTATAACACCAATGCTCCATATGTCAGCTTCAGTGTTGTACGATCTGTGAAGAACTTCAGGAGCAACATAATAAGCACTACCAACAATGTCATTTAGCCTCCCATCTGCAAAATTAACCACAGTAAAGCCACAGTTTCAGTAATACAACGTATCACAATAAACCAAAATAAATGCAAGTGAAAATCTAAAAGATTTTGAACATAATAATGCATATGATATTTGAGGCAAAACAAGGTATTATTCATAGATCCAATATGACCAAATGTTACCTGGTCTAGAGAAATCAGAAAGACCAAAATCAATAATCTTCAAAGGAGCATGTTCATCTTTACTCGTGAATAGGAAGTTCTGAAAAATTAACACAAAATATTAAGGTAATATCACAAAAGCTGGAAACAAATAGATAATATTCATTCATTTGTTTATGATGCGGACCTCTGGCTTTAGATCACGATGAACCACACCTTGAACGTGACAAAAGGCAACCACATGCAGCATCTGAGCAACAATAACTTTAGCACCATCTTCTGTGTACCTTCCACCTCTTTTAAACATGCACAATATAATGATGAATGAGAATAAGAAAAGAAAATCAACTGAACCAAATAAGGGAGGGAAAAAATACCTGGCTAAAATTCTATCTAACAGCTCCCCACCTTCACACAACCTAATAAAATAATACAAAGAACGGTATAAGAATGTATAGCAATACTTGGTATCAAATATCTGACACCTAAATGTGAAAAGCAGTCCAGTCAATGAGATTCCTAACAACACGCACTTTGGGGAGGTTATGTCATAGGATACCGAAAACATTCAACTTTCTGATAGAACCTAGCAAACTATCTATGATCTCGAAACATCACACTGTCATGCGCGTCAAAGGATTTATAAACCCAATCCACGCAGTAACATCATTTGAATCCATCCTATTTAAATTGGCACCCAACCCACAAAATGGAAGTATGCATGAAAATCAAAATAATGCTTAGTATATATGAAGGAGGTAGGGTAAACTTAAAGTTGGAGTTTAATTAAAAGTGATAGTTATTTTCTCGGTAAAATCATATATTAAGCTAAGAATGTATGAAAGTCAATTTTTACAAATGTAAATTAATTTTGAAGATATTGAGACTTGAGAGACTCATCTGATGAAAAGGTAAGCATACGGACTTTTTATTCTTCCGAGACCCCAAACAAACCATGGATCGGTAATAAAGTATGACTATTGGAAAAAAAAATAGGACAAGTGAAATGTAAATAAACAAGAGAAGGCAGGAGACGCACTCCATGATTATGTAGATGTTAAGGTCATCCTCACAAGCATCATAGAATTTGACTGTATGTCTATGCCCTGATAAAGCTTTCAAAATCTTCACCTCCCTACAGACATCTTCAATTGATATTGCTGTTGTCATCTATCAAAAAAAAAAAAAAAACAAATGTGTTAAACACGAAAAAGGTTCATATCAAACTGGCAGAAGCAACTTTTTCAAATGCTCAAGAAAGCAGAACTTTGAGGCACAGAAAAACAAGCAAAGCAACGAGTAACAAGAATCCAGATATGAAGAAAGGTCCATTAGCTATATGGGACATATCCTTGTGATATTCTGACCACAAACAAAATAACCGAACAGTCATGATATTTTGAATCTTCTACAATTCAAGAGCAAAGGAAACCAATAAATCCTGAATCCAAAGAGAAAAAACAAGCACTTTAGGACAGGTAAAGATGTAACAACATGTGCACTGTGACTACATCATGACCTCATATGATAAGGCCATCTTGCTCTGAAATCCATCAGAGATGCAAAGGGCACTGCATTGAGCACAACATAACAAATGACAATTTTTGTTTTTGGAAAAAGAAAACGTATTGGTATCATGTTCAGAATTTAGTCAATCAGTTCCCGGGATGTGTTAAAGGGAACAGTAAACGCTGATAGACTGCTGAAAGTAATCTTGACAGAGTGATCATACGAATTTTAAGAACAAAAATCGAAGAAAGATGTCTCCTTTAGCACACGAATGCACCTTAGCCTTTGTAACAATCTTGACAGCAACGAGTTGCCCCTTGATCTCCCCCTTCTTCGCCCTCGCCAGGCACGTGTGCCCGAAGTGTCCCTTCCCGACCTCCTTCCCGAGCTCATACTTGCTCGCGAAGTTCCTCCCGTACCCAAAGTTCTTGTCCAGCGGCCGCTCCGCCTCCGGCGCTTGGCGGCGGAGGCGCGGGCCGGGGTGGCCCCGTCGGAGGACGGCAGAGCGAGCGGAGATGCGGCGACGCCATTGGCTATCCCGGGGAGAGGGTGCTGGCGGTGGTTGCGGTGGCCGTCGGCGTCGAAGTCGGCGTCTCCGCCGACGGGGGCGTTCCTGGCGTAGCACTGGCCCATCGCCCCCTCTCCTTGGCTTCTCCCGACGCTTGTTCTTGTGTTAAAAACAAGTAATTTTTTGTAGTTGTTTTTTTTTCTGGTTCTTATTGATCAAAAGATGCCGCCACTTCAAAAAGAAGTGTGGAAGAGGAAGGAACGAGTTACTAATTGCTCCAAGACAAGGCAGGAGGTAGAAGTACTACTACTTAATAATAATAATAATAATAATAATAATAATAATAATAATAATAATAATTTGAAAGATTAATATTAATAATTATTATTATTACTATAGAAGGAAAAAAAAGAAATGTGCATAAAATATTTGTTCTGATTAACGAATTTATATAATAATATAAAGAAAAATGATCTAATGTAATTTATAGCGCTGCACGTTTATGTCCCTCAAAGCATATATATTCATGTTCGGAAGCATAATTAAAAAAATTAAAAAAAAATGAAAAATTAGCAGAGTGATTAGTGAGAAATAAATATTTAGATTTTTTTTAATGTCAATCTCCAAATCTTAATGTCATAAAAATTTACTTTATATAATATTTTATATACTATAATAAATTTGACAGCAAAGACTAAGAATAAAATTGTTCATAAATAATGCCGTTAAGAATTTAGGTGCCACAATAAGTATACTCTTAACTTTTTTTTCCAAAATAATTTAATTAAGAAACGGATCATGATCGATGGTATCAATACAAAAAAGTAAAATAAAAAAATTGGAGGATAATATATGTTGTAAGAATTTAGGTGGATTTGCTTGGCTAATGGCTATGTTGTGATGAGGCAATTAATTAGCTGAACAAGATTTATGTTGTAAGCAACACGAGTGGGATTTGAGAGGGTTGAGGGAGCATATCTATCTTTCCTGTCTACCAAAGGAATCTTGCATGTATATAATTATATAACAAAAATGGGGGCATTATGATTCAAATTTGATGAACATGTACGACTAAAAATTCTTAAATCAGTTATACATATTGTGTCATTATATTTTTTATTTATGCCTCGAAGACACATTGATTAATTGAGTTATCATTTTTTTTTTCCTTTTGAAATTCATTATTATAAACTTTTCTTATTTTTATCATTTTTTGTTGTCTTATGCATATGCTTAAGATACTGTAACTCTTTAAGGTTCAGTTGCAATTTCTTTTTTTAAATAAAATGATCTAAAACACAAATGTACTATCGATCTATATAATAATAATAATAATAATAATAATAATAATAATAATAATAATAATTTGAAAGATTAATATTAATAATTATTATTATTACTATAGAAGGAAAAAAAAGAAATGTGCATAAAATATTTGTTCTGATTAACGAATTATAATAATAATAATAATAATAATAATAATAATAATAATAATAATAATAATAATAATAATAATTTATGTATCCTTTGATTTGAGTATTAGATTTCTTAATTTAAATTTTATTAGTAAGACTTATGTACTCTTTTATTTTTAATTTTTTTTACCAAATTATTCTTTTGTAATAGAAATACATATAATAAAAATTGTCTTTTTTAAAAAGATTTTGGTTTCATTATTATAAATTATTCTAAATTTTTTTCCTCGGAAGTTATGTGCATCTAATTTTTGTGGGTGTGTGATAGTAAAATAGCATGCATTTATTAGAGATAATTTCACTGGAAATAGTTGGTGTAGATGACTGGACTCATGAGTTCTTCATGCATCTTGTCCTTTCCATATATTAATATTATTAATGATGGTGGCGGACATCACCGCGCAAATGGATTTCATCACTTTGCCACATGATATTTGTATTGAGGATCCATGACGCATCCATATTTTTTAGATTTTCAAATATTTCATCTTTCAACCTTATCCATCATGAACTGTATAATTTAGTTCCTATAACCTTTATTATCTCATAATTTTTCATTAAACTATAAATTACATAATTCACATTATAAATATAGCCCCTCTAGCTGTTATTATTTCATGAGAACATGGCAACGACTGAATAATTGAATGTAAAGATTTTTAAACACAACGTAAACAAATTGATCTTAGAAACACTCATATACAATAAAAAATGCTAATATTTAATGTTTTTTAAAAGAGATATTTCAAATTTTAAGTAACATGATATCAACTTATCCATAATAATAATGTGCTAATTTATTAATTTTTGTGATTGTTGTTGGGATCAATATTTTAGAAAAATAGACGATTTGTAAGATAAATACAAAAAAATTAGACTAGTTTTATTCAAATCATACCACTTAATTTGTAAATAAAAATTTTGAATCTGTTTAGCTAAATATTAAAAGGAAGTTAAAATTACCTATAAATAAATTATAAAAAAAATTATGTTTGATAACTAAAAAAATATACTTATAAATTGTTATAAACTGTTAGGTAATTATTTATAAGTTGAAAAAAAATAAGCAAAATCTTCTCTACTTATTTTTAAAATTATTAACTTATTAATTTTAACTAACTATATTACTCTTTTATCTATAATCTTTAATATCATTATAATATAACTTTAAAAATATATTAATCAATATTTATTTAATAAATATTATAACTATTTATTAAATATTAACAATATTTTTATTTAAACATGTAATTAATTATATTTTAAAATAAATATCAACACTTAAAATAGTGTTTATCAGGTATTAGCCCTTTATCCATTAAACTAGCAAAGTTTTTTGTTTATTCATTAATTTGTAACTTTTTTTTTACAAGTTGGTGCTTCTTTTTTGTTTAATACGATCGATCTTTCGGCTCTTATGTTTGCCTGCACTCCCTCCTCACTCGATACGTCTCGAGCAAATCGCCATAAACAAACCAGAAAACAAAAGTTGCATTCATAGGCTGCAAAATTAAAATGGTACATACAAAGCGGACACACATCTCCAATGTGGCACAAAAACAAGGGAGCATGTCTGCTCCACGGCCCCAACAAAGACACTGTTCAACCACTCCGTATATACCACCACAACAAACCAACGTTTGAATATATGAGAGAGAGAGAGAGAGAGAGAGAGAGAGAGAGAGAGAGAGAGACTGGTGAACAAACGCTTTCTCGCCGATAAAAAAAAGGAAGAAAATGGCCACTGTTGTCATCCTTGCAGCAGCTCAGCTCAGCTCAGCTCAGAAGAAGATACTTCATAATTAATTCTAATCGTCAGTAGGATTTGTTTGGAACTAACATTTTGGTGGTAGATGTTGAGATGAACTAATAGTCATAGTATTATCCCCTTCATGTTAACATCATAAAACGACGATAAACACAAATATTATAAACAAAAAGTTGAACTAATAACATGATTTAATATGCTTAAAAAGTATTAGCTTGAATCCTGGGAGCTGCTGTTCTTGTGGTTTGTTGTGTGCTTCACCTTCTTCTCAACCTCCTCCTGCTTCATCTGCTTCTCCTCTTTGCCTTGGCCGATCGCTTCCTCCACCTCTTCCAGCTACGTATACGTAGTTAAAAGTAATTGCATGCATTCCAAACAACAAATAATAATACTAACAACATGGTTAAGGACACGTACATCGACGGATTGCGTCGCCGGCGATCGTGACCCGTGCACGGCCGCACGGTTGGCGCCCTTGGCGACGGTTCCCAGGCGCCTGCTCGCCTGGCGCAGGGAGGAAGACGCCATTTTTGCTGCCTGCAGGCGTTCCTTGGACAGCATCGATCGAGCAGACGAGTCACAGGTGGAGAACACTGTGTGCTCTCTGATCAGTGGAGATTGCAGAGCATATGATCACGAACTTAGATTTGGGGAGGGGCAGAAGTTGCAGAAGTTGATGGATTGCAGATTTGATGATAGATTTATGGATGGATTGCTGTGTGTACTTTTCGATAGCTCCAAGTAGTTCAACTGTGGACGCGTGGAGAGGGCGGAGCTGAGTTGGTTTACTACGTGGTACATGGTCATGGAAGGGTTTTTTTTTGTTCGTATTTATTGCATGTTTATTTGAACATTATATGGCAGCTTAATGGTAATTAATATGATTTCGTAATTTAGTAAAAAAATAACTGAATAATTTTGATAGACTTTACTAATTTAATTTTCGGCGATAATTTTTTATTTAAATATTTTTTTAATAATGTTTTGTGAAGCTGACTCAAAATCTTCTCGTACAAATATAATTCTTTTAAAACTAAAAGGAAAAAATAAAATTAATTCTCTAAAATATTAAATTTATGATGAATGTTAATTTTTTTGTCTTAATTTTTTTTTATTCATCATACATTTAACATTCTAGTAGATAACATATTTATTAATTTTTTTAGATATAATTTATTTTTACTTCTTTATAGTTTTGATTTTTATAGCTTAGAACAATCTCCAATGAAACATATTTATGACAATATTTTTGTACCAGTTAAAAAGAATTTAATTCAGAACAGTCCGAAGTGACGTACTCGTGCCTTGTCCAAGAACATTTGTCAAAGTTAGTGTCAAATAAGACCAAAGCATAAAGGATATAAAATACAAAATTCCAATTCCAAACGATGATCTTCGTATCAATTGTTGATTCAAATCTCCAAAGTTTTTGCTTTTAGTACTTTCGTCCATCTCAAACTACATTGATTAAGATTTAATATTTTTGTATAACAATATCTCTGTTTGAAGAAAGGCTAACTCAATAATTATACTCTTACCAATTAAACTTTTATTTACAAAGAAAAACCTTAGTACAAAGAAGATGAATCAGTTCTGCATTTTCATTATAAAAAAAATTATAGCAAATATAATTTACTTTCGCAATATCTCAATATAAATTGATTCATATTTGAAGTATAAAATGATTAAAGATCATACTTCTTATAAAGTAATTAAAGATACTTGCAAGTAAAGATAAACCACAAATTAAACCATGGCAATTGCAAGTAAAGATGCTTCACACCAAATTCTATGCTATAAAACCAGGCACACAAGGTCTCCACATATATTAGAGAAAAAGAAAAAGAAAACTATCAAACATCATCAGCAGTTGGATTCATACACTAAGCTGAAGTTACTGCCATGAAGGAAAGTACAAGCAGCACTTGAAGGGCAATAAATCCATACTTTGTGGTTACTGTCATATCTATTTTCATGTACCTTCCTATATAAACTGGTCAGAAACAAAAAAATATATTATCACAATGGAAGAAGAAGAATAAGAAACCAAAAACATGACCAGATCTGTGCTGTAGAATGTAGATTGTGTGTAGTTTCAGGAGTGCATCCGTTTTGTTCACCTACGAGAGGACAGTCCATGTAGCCAGCTACGTGACCTTCTACTTGACTGTTGAGGGGTGAAGCTAAGCCCAAACATCTCCTTGAGAGCATGACCATGTTCCATAAGTCCAATGATCTTTGCCACGGTTGATGCACTCTCTCTCACATGCTCCAGGTCTTTAGTGTTTGTCCATAATCGCCTGGCAAGCTGCATTCTTCTCTGTTTTGACTCCAAAGCAATTCCCCACTTCCTGTAGAGACTATCCCTTTCCTCTGATGACAGCCTCTTATGCATCTGCCTGCACAGCATCACCCTTTCCCGTCGAAGATTTCTTATGCTGCAAACACTAATTGTTATAAACTATTCGTAAATGAAATTTGAACGGAAAAGAAGCACATTGAAGCATGCTACAGGAATCATGGGACAAAACCTTGATTCGGAAGTAGTAACAGGACCAAGTTCTGCAGTTTTATCGAGATTTCCCCTTGTCAAAGAGTTCTTCAGGAAGGACAGTCTCCTTAGCTCCACCTCCATGTAAATCGAGTCCATAGGATCACCTTTGAATAGAATGAAAAAATAAGTTCTGTGGACTAAGGAAACATTGCATTCATGCCACAACTCAATTATCTCTTGTTGGCTCTTCTCAAACTCCTTGGGCCACCGTGAAGGAGATTGCAACGGAACCGGAACAGTAGCCAACCCGACATCCTTGGCAGTTCCACTATCTCCATGTTCTTCGCTGGCATTCGGTTTTGTGTCCTGATGTCAAACAAAACAGCAATGTAATTGCAGGCATCTTAATCTAGCTGCAATATTAATTGACTAAACTTCAGTGTTCGTGTTAACTCCGAAGAAAAAGGAAAATTTGTACTCATAAAAGCCTTCTAATCATTCTTCTGGTGCATCCATTTATAGAATTCTTAGTGAAAAGTAGAAAGAATATCCACAAAATTTAATTCAGATTGTATAAGCTTTAAAGATAAAAAAAAAACTCCGAGGTCAGTATGCTTTTGGGAAATGAAAGAACACAGATGTAGTTTAAACTATAAACAACTGTTTTGAGAAGAAGATTTTATAGCTATTGACTTCAAACTTCAAAGTATGTTGTTTTTCTAGTGTTCATTTTGAATCATTTTACAAAATAGTAATTCCATTAAAAACAATTCCACCAAAGAATCAGACAAGCAAAGCAAGATTTCCAAAAGGTATTTCGTGCATACTCTTCATGGTTCAATCATGACAAAAAGAAGGAAATTCTATTAGAATAAGCCAACCTAGTTTTTCTTACCTGATCATCAAAAAATTGTTTTTGATACTGAACCTGAGCCATCTCCTTTAACCCTGCAACAAAATCACTGATGCGGGTTATCTCTCCTCCTTCAGATGCTTCTAGCTTGTTTGGCTTCTGTACACTAGTGAAAGTGCTAAATTTAGAAGACTGGGATCCTTCTCTTGATAGTGTATCTGTTTCAGCATCGTAGTTTAACACTGATATTTTATTACGAAATCTTTCAGGTCTTCCTGGAAAATCCTTTAGAAACCTGCTGGGCGGTGTAGTATCATTCTGCTCTACCTCTTGTGGCCATGAAGAAAAGCTCATTATTGTTGACCTACAACTTCTACTTCTCCTCAGTGGCAGGCCTCTAGAAGATGATAGATTGTCCACCGAGGACCATGGAGATAGCCCATCTGGAAATTTCTTCCTGACATTTTGAAGATGCTGCTCCAGTGTCATGGCATTATCATTAATAGGTGCCAGGTGTACTTGTTCATCAGGTCTATCAATTTCCTCTCCGTTGTTAGAAGTAATATTTACATGAGGAAAACTATCGTTTCCTTCGGTTAATAAGAGATCTGAGTGACCACCTCTTGCTATCTCATTCATCTCTATACAGCGGACTTCCTTGCAGTGGTCCTCATAATCTTCACAATAGTTCTGATCAACAAGTTCTTCAAACTGATCTCCAGCCGACCTGATATGAATAGAATGGTCATTAGCTTGTGATGGTGAAGTACTGCCCTGTTTCCGCATTTCTCGGTAATGTTGTTGTTCCAATGTACTAATCTCTGTTGAGACTGATTCTAGAGTGTGATAGATGTCATCTGATGGTCCAAATGAAGAAAGCCTGTCCTCACATGTGTAAGGTGCAATAGGTGTTGAGATGTGGCTGTACTCGTCCTAAGAAAAAAAGGAACTTATGTTAGTAAGATTGAAAATGATTAAAGAACTGATATTCATAGCAAACCTTAAACAAGTATAAGTAGATACCCATTGTCCTGAAATCCTATCTGTGTCAACAGGTTTCAGCAAACTCTCAAGTCTGGAGTGAGCTAGATCTCGTTGCTGGATCAACTCCTTCATCTCTTTCTCCATCTAGCAAAAATCCATTGTTATGTTTGTTGTGCAAGCAAAAGGCTTGATAGGTTCTATATTGATGTGAAGATTAGAGAATCTTGATTTCCTAAGTAATAAACAATGGAGATGGAAGGACATATATCTATATTACCTTTTTTACCTAAAACTTAGTAAGACACCTAAAGTAGATGAATCCTTAAAATTTACAGGATGTGACTAAGAGAATCCGTCTATAC
Source organism: Pontederia paniculata (assembly GCA_001647135.1). NCBI lineage: Eukaryota > Viridiplantae > Streptophyta > Magnoliopsida > Commelinales > Pontederiaceae > Pontederia > Pontederia paniculata. Next base: position 3,930 of record LTAE01002803.1, on the reverse strand, counting down.
CTTCTTAATTTGAGCATCTTTCTCCTTTAACATTGCTTCAAGATTTGGGGACAATCCTGGATATTTCAATTCACTCTCCAATCTAGCAAGTTCCTTTTGAAGATGCTTGACTAATGCCTTGTCTGACATGACGACATTTACTTGTGCATTAGTGACGACTTCTTTTGCACAGCTTGCAAATAGAAGGCTATTCCTTGACTGCTCAATATGGCTCCGTGCAGGGCATATCGTGCAAATAATGGCGGTCCTTGCATTACCCCCTAATGCAGGTTGCAATATCCGTGTGAGTTTTGAATCTCTATATGGGATGTGGCTGTTTCTACCTTTGCTGCAACAAAAAAAAATATTAGCATTTCACAGAAAAAAAAAGATTATAATAACAAGGAAATTATGCTACTATATAAAGAATCAACTAACCTGTCAAAGTCAAAACAGAGTGTTATCCCTCATACTATATGATCATTTTGAGTATTGATATTGTGAACAATAATCAATAAGTTTATTCCAATATTTTATAATTGATACATCACTATATAAATAACTTTTAAAGGGGTTCTGAATCAAAGTCTTGATATGAATAACAAGAAGATGTTTAGTAGAAGTCTATGAAACTGAACTTTGTTCTCTAATAATAACTCAGAATTTGTAGGTTTGACAACAGCATGCACAAGTGTTGAATAATACTTTAAGTTATTCAGTCAATCCACTTTATAAAAACTAGTTTTTCATACGAGATCCTAACCATAATGTGATTTATTTACTCGGAAATATGTCCAAAATGCAAAGTGTTGTAAGAGAGATATTAAGAATGCCAAGCAAAATTTATCCGACTTCAAAGCTATAAGGTTTTCTGAAATAATATTTTGCACAAACAAGTGCTTTCATAAAGTAAGGCAATACGAATTGTGAACTCTGCCAAAAGCAAGTCAATCTCCATCAGTACAGGAAGAAAGAAGGGACCCTGGACCTTAGCTTACGAATAACAGTTCCCAGGGTGAGCAAGCTTCGATTTATATGGCAACCTTCTTTCAGCCTAGTGCCAGCAGATAATGCCTGAGAAGCGCGCTCACTTCCTGCAAGATCAACGAAGTTCTGCATGCAAGATAGAAACTACTGAGCCATCTCCTTTTAACATTGATGAGAAATCTCACAATCTAAAGAGATGAAGAAATTCATACCACATTGCCCACAAGTGTACTTGAGTTGTCCTTGCCCAAAAACTCACGTGCAGAACTTTCAACAGTCTGTAATTCAAATAAGAAAAACATTTTTACTTTTTCAAGTTCCTAGAATCTAGTGCCTATAGTTCAATAATCAGTTAACAAGGAGCAAACCAATCTGAGTATTTGATGAGATCTGGAGCTTGCTTCATTAAGAGATGTCTCTCCTATCTTTCTTTGAGCTGAGAAAAAATTGAACACAGCTTAGAATTTTGTCATTTAGGAACATTCTTTGATAGATTTTGTTTCATACCTTCACACACAGCAATCAGAGTCTTAAGGTGATTCCAATCTCTCAGAGTTTCCTCAGTGAGTCTCTCCACTATGGTTCCTTTCTGGAAACAGAGTTTTCTCTCCCCTTAATTTGATAAATAAATCATATAGGAAATTTCGTATAATGGATCCCTTACCTCTGGATCATCTAAAAGCCTAAGAGGAGTGCTGTCTGTGCTGAGTAAATCTTTAACAGCTTCATTATATATCTCTATCGCCGAGAATTTTAAAACAAATGCTCTCTCCTCATGCTGAAAAAAGAGCAACAATCACCGAAGATAATAGATTATACTCGCATATTTACAACTTTAAACGTTTTCAAGCATGACAAAATAGTTGGTCATGAGTGCATAAACATAGCATTACCCTGTTTATATAATCATATATATCTGCAACAGAATATTCAGTAATCCCGGACATTGTATAAGTTTTTCCGCTGCTTGTCTGTCCATAAGCAAAAATAGTAGCTGGAGGCACAATAAACACATTTAGTTAGTGTGTTATAGCATCTGCCATTACAAAGAAACGAGATCAGGACATCTACACTTACCATTAATACCACTAACCACTGAAAGTGCAACTTCCTTTGCCCCTTCTTCATACACCTTTGTTGTGGGGCAGTCGCATCGAAACACTCTATCTGACAGCATGAAAAGTTGGAGGAAACAAATTAAGAGGATACAATAATATTTTTTTATTGGAGAACTTGTAGAAACATTAATCAGTTCATATCAACAAAAATGACATCCTCCATGACTGAACAAAATAGTAACATCATAAATTTATCATGGTGTGATGAACGTTTTTCATTTTCCTTCTTCGGAGCAAAAGATGCGAAACGATTGGCCAACCAAGAATTACTTGGATCAAAACTTAACCAAAAAGAAAAATCCCATCACTCAGAAGATTCTGAACCTGTAATGGTGTAACATCTTCTGTGGGGAGAGAGGCAGAGAGAACAACAAATGATTTAAAGCCTAATTGGCACTTGGCATGAATCTGAATCACAGTTAACATGTTTATCACTGGACGCGACATGGCAACATCAGTACGAATATATCGAAAATCCTGCCTTTTAAGGAGACGAAATAACTCGCCGAAAAGGATTTTCTGAATCTGATCAGAAATTTGGTCCACTCTGATGCTTTAAGAAATATGGTCGACGAACTGTGTGTTGCATGCTCTCCTTAATTTTAACAATACCAAGTGATGAACAAAATTATACTTCCTAAAAAGAGTTTAAAAACGCAGATCATTGCAATCACTATACTCAAATGTCAACCGGCTGGCGAAAGATCATAGCTCACCAAACGTATAAGCAGTAGGAGGCATGGAACGCTCCGGCAGGCTGTTCCTGTAAATGATGGTGGTGTCATTGATGCACTCCCAGTCGCAGGGATCGTTCGCCGCCAGCTCCTTGGCGTTGAGAGGCCTCAGCCTCACCGAGACGAGTATCCTCTCCATCTTCCCGCCGCCGCCGCCGCCGGCCGCATCCATCCCCTCCCACCGCGTGAAGTCCTCGACGCCGACCGCCCCCATTGTTCCACGCTCTCCCTAAGCCTCGTGCAGCAGCAACAGCAGCAGCCGACACCCCATTTTGAAGGAGGGAAACCCCAGGAATCGCCGCGAAAACGATGCGTCGCACAAGTTTAACCCTTGGGGCTCCCCCGTGCTCAGTAATCTGCCGGAGGGGAAAGGCAACCGTTGCGCAGTAGCTGTTGAGCGGTGGCGGAGGCGTCGCTGGCTGACGGCACAGGGCAACGCGAAGGAGGAGTGCCTTCCAAAAAATGGTCGATTTCTACCAACACCGCCACAAGCAGGATCGATCAACGCCGTGGACCCTCGACAGCGATCGCACAAGTAGGCAGCTGCAGGTGAACTGTCGGCAGCTGCAGATGCTTCAGGCCGCCATGAAACCAATCACACTGTTCGATCGAACTCGCTCTTTGAACTCTTCCTGGTCACAAACCAACCGCAACATTGACATGGATCTGGAGGGGAATTTGTGACAAGCATGTTTTGGCATAAATTAGCAACCTTGAAAGGGACTGAGCAAGAAATATATTAAAAAAGAGTCATAAAAAAGGCATCTTTGGAGAATTAGTCCACGAGATTTTTTTACGAGACGGCAAGCGAAATGTATCTATCAGTAGCAGAAAAAGATCAAATTTTGTATGTTTTGGAACCTACTAATGCATTTTTTTTCTTTCTCTCTCCTCTTTCTTCTCGTCAGCTTAACTCAGGAAACAGGAGAGAGAGAGAGAGAGAGAGAGGTGTGACGGTGGTGGTGGTGGTGGTGCTGCTGCTGCTGCTGAAATCTTACCTTTAACTGTAGTGCTTCACATTTCCTGTAACTTGGTGACTTGTGAGAGAACTTGGAGACTGAGTTCCTACTTCCTTCTCCTGAGATCTATTGAGATCATTGTCCCCACCTTCC
>LTAE01002802.1:0-41357 GCA_001647135.1 Pontederia paniculata | reverse complement strand
TCGTGGGATCGATATTTTATTACTACAATAAGGCCCTGTGCGCTTGCGGGACGCTTGTCATAAATTTTTTTGTCTCACTTATTTATATCTTTTATTTTATTTTCTATTTTATTAGGAGAAAAACCAAATAAGATAGAAAATGTGACAAAAATGGGGAAAAAATCAAAAGAGTTGGATTTGCATTTTTACAAAAAAATCAATTGATGAATTAAGACTAACTTTAACTTTCAAATAAATAATATTTTTATTATTATAAGTCCTTGAGGACTTAAGGTCAATTCACTAAAAGTCATGGATATGTACGTTTCTAAATTTTAATATTGTGAATTTTTCCTTAACAGATTAATAAATTACTTTAGCTAAAAAGTAATATATGATCACTAGCTATTGAGTTCAACGACAAATTAGAAAAAAATATTCTATTCACTTTAAATTTGAATTCAAGTCATGCAATTAGAAAAAGATACACGAAAGACGAGCATATTTATGATATCATTTAATTGTTGAATAATTTTTTAAAAATATTAACGAGCTTCTAGGTCTGTCCAATTGTCGACTCGTCCGTTAAGGTCCAATAGGTCTTAACATCGCATACAAGGTTTAAAGCTTATATGACAGTCTGATGCCCGTCCAATAAGATAACACGTCCGTCAAACCGGTAAAATCCAATTGACTAAACTTACTATAAGTCGATCCTATTCGTTAAACATCTCTAGTCTCTACTCACGTATTCCTCAAGATTTATTCGAACTAGTTATATTTTGTATCACTATTAAACATTATGTTAAGATTACCTAATAAATAGACAAGTAATATAATGCTTTAATTAATGTGTGTATAAATATTTGAAGTTGTGTTACTTTGAACTCCTTCGTAATATAGAAAAAAAATGTTTTATATGCCCATGATGCACATAAAAGCTTGAGTCCAAAATGTTCTTTATGGACTAATTTATCCCAAATAGTCATAATCAATTCTAATAATGAACAACATGCTTTTCAACTATATTTTAATTTCTTTTATTGGTTTAGATTTGTTATCAATTTGCAAATAGGAGCTTGACTTTAAAAGTAGCTTTTTCATTTCCTTAATTATAATTTTCAGCTTGTCGTACATCACATAATTTCTATAGGCAACGATAATATTACATGCATTTTATTTTTTCTTCACATACATTGAACCAATTCTCATTAGATACTTTGTTCTGATGAGTTCAAATGGCTTCCATATGTTATCTTGATGTTTAAAAATTTGATTGTTGACTTCAATGCAAGTTAATAAGATAGAAATAGCTACATCTCATTTCATGACTACATCAAGGCATCATCTTTTTCTTTGATAAGTTCAATGTTTGTAACAATGCTCATTGAACTTATTTTGGGGGTGACAACAATGGGATGAAAACATTCTAAAGGAATTGTTATAAATAAATATTTTGCAATAAATCATAGTAGAAGTGAAATGGTCGCAAGCTTTTCTACGTTGTTTCATACACATTATCAAGACCCAAACATGTAAGAAAAGGGACCACAATATTTTATTCAAGTATTCAAGCTACATTGGTATCATGACAAATATTCTTAGCGCATGTAAAATTTATTCTCACTTTATTACAAGAGGGACAAACTCCTCTTTATAAAACATAAGTATTTTTTTTTTCGTGTAATAGGCATTAATTAATCAATTAGATGATGAAATATTAAAGATAAAATTAAACAATAGCATTTTTAAATTTCATCATTTTCTATATTACGTTAGCTTAAATCGTTAACATTAATTTAAGTAAATCATCAACCACTAATTGACTTGTTCAGCTTACTAGCAAGTTAAACTTTGAATTGAAGTCTTAGTATCAAACTCATATTCATTGTTATTGTGAGAGATTTAGTCATGTTTTAAATAGTGAGATCTAAGCATTTGAGGTTTTTATGCTAGATTGGTTCAATTTGAAAAAAAATCCCAACTTTAGTTTTTTTTTTCTTGTGAATGAATCTTTTAGTTAAAGTGTTCTGCCAACTTTAGTAATGCAAATACAAACAATTGCACTAAGACGAGAGCTTATATTGTAATCTAACTAAAAAAGAGTTTGGTATACTAAACTTATTTTGATTAGTCTTGTTCTCTCTAACATTTACATATAATAATGATAATAACACATGATTTAATCATTCAACTATTAATTGTTACATGCAGTCGTTCAACTATTTGCCCACATTTTTTTATATAATTTGACTTTGTGCTTCTTTATTCCATTAGTTGTCCTCCAAAAATAGAAATTAGAACTAATATTTGTGCAATTTAAGTGAGAAAATATTTGTCATAAGATCAAAACAAAGATGAATAATTTTAGTCTTATATGATTGTTTATTTGTATTTTGTCTAAATCATGATGATGTATTTCTTTTAATGATAATTTTATATTCCAATTGAGAATAAAATGATATGTTCAAATTTAAAATATGTGCACTTTTTCCCCTAAGCAAATTCTACGGTATAAAAAATGTACATATGATAGTAGAATTTTTTTCTTGAGAAGATTACACGAAATGCTCAAATTTTATGTTTATTGTATATTTATAGCCTAAACATTTTATATTCACCAACAAAGCATAAACTTTATTTTTTTTTCTCATATCTCTCCTGATAAAATAATTTTAAGATAATTATTAAGTTTGACATGGCAAACTTATATAGATAAATGGACATTATATACATATAGTGTGTGTAAAAGTCAGGGACGGAGGCATATGTCAGCTCAAACATTAGCTAAATTGAAATAATAGCATAATTTTCATTTTGGCTAGCAGATAAATTCGACTCAATCCCTTTGTATATACATTTTTAAATTTCTTTTTCATAACTTGAAATTACCCACAAATTTTATCATTTTTTTTCTCATTATTATTTTTTAAATGTTTAATTAACTTGTCGTCATGTCTTAAACTCATCAAAACTCAAATAAACCATGCACAATATGTGATTTTGTATAACTATAAGTTATTTTTATATACAATTCTTGGCTCAGCCTGAACCCGAAGACATCTTTATCTGAGGCGTCATCGGGCTCCTCCAAAAAAGAAAAATGAAACACTAAGGAAAACCTTCGAGCCGACAAAATTAGTAATATTATCAGTTTTTTTATCATAAATAACATAATCTCTCTTTCAACTAACTATATTTTTTATTATTTCATATATAATTATGTCATTTGTTACGAGTGTATTACTTTTGGTTAGTGATCGTTTAACAATATATTGTGACAAAAATATATCTTATATTTTACAATTATGTCATTATTGACAAGTCATAAAGAATTTTGTAGCAGCACAAGTTTTGAAATAAATAACTCATTACTTTTTATTGTTAAATATCACTTTTCTATTCATAATACTTGTTATATAAATTACATGAAAGTGTGGATGTCATTTCAATAGGACATGCATGCCATGTATATATAACTTTTTGTAGCTATTTTAAATTTTAGGTATATTTATTTAATGATAAAATCAATTAAAACATAATTATATATATTTAACTATTTTTAGAGACATTTGATTATTATAAAAGTATTATTTATTTGTGAAATGTCGCCCCTTGAACATGGACTATGATGGGAAATAATACGACCCATGTTAGGTGTCGACATCGTCTTCGACACGAGGAACACAATTTGCGTCATGGAGCGACACAAACCATTTTCTTTTTGCTCTGATATTGTTTATGGGACACGACCAACATTTTGAGCGACGCAGTTGTTCTGTATCATTGAATGCAGACCATGTCAATTAGGATGTTGTACATGTTCAGCCTCAAAGCTATTATTGCAGTTTTGTCTCTCCATCATATATTCTATTAGAATATCATATAATTAATTATTCATTACTACAGTTATAACTTTAGAGTATGGACCCTAATCTACTTTCGATCTTCATAAAGTTATTTTGTTCTATCATATTCATATGAAAAATCCTAAAGTTGATCATCCTAATTACATACCTTATCTTGTGTTGGTTTATCCTCTTCTTCATCATCCTCGCTCCTCGTTTTCGCGATATGTCTTTTTACTTTCTCCCTTGATTGTTGTTGGTACTCATCCACTTCGCATGATTCAACCTTGATAAAAAAACCCAAGATAGAACTATATATGCCAAGAGGGGAGGATGGATGGGTCTTATCTCTAAGCCACTAGACAAGGGAGAGAGGGGAGAGAGGAAAGGCTTCTGCCGACTGAAGGAAGAAATAATGGCCTGAGGCAGAATAAATTCGCGGCCTTGAGTTTATATAGAGGACTCGTAGGGTTCTACATAAATTTAAAATAAAGTTAGACTCAAAATCCTAATTCAATTTCACTAGGACTTTATCACAGACACAGTCCATATCGTTCCCAAGCATAGTTCATTTTTTTCTTTCATCATGATTTCTTGTGGCCTGGGTGTACCACTTTTCAATCTCGCTCAATCTCATTTTTTGGTACAACACAACCCATATCCAAGTAGGACATGGTCCATGTTGACCTTTTTATCCTTTTATTTTTATTTAAGTTTAAAAGACGGACATTACATTATAACCTCTTTAACATTAAATTTATCTTCAAACTACTAACCTATTGTCAAGAAGTTTCATTTCTTTATGAGGGGACATTTTATCACTTCTATTTGGAATAAAATCCTTAGAAATAAAACTTATTTCTAGCTTACAATATATTGTAGGTAGAGTTTAGGAAGTGTACCTAAAGTGTCGTAGATGTGAAGTTCGGGTTCAGTCATCTTGCCATATACTTTGCCTGGTACGAGGATAGGAGGAGCTCTTGGCATCTTGATTTCCCTTCTTCTGATCCTGACATTCCCTAATAAAATGACCATTCTTTTCGCAATTAAGGAACAGACCAATCTCTTTACGGCATTCACCAAAATAGTAATTCTGACAAGAAGGGCAAACTTTCCTATCATCATGTTGTTGTTATTGCCCATCATGTAGTGTAAGGTTTAGGACATTCCCATCAGTGGTGATCCCTCCCATCAGGGGGCTTGACATATCTCTTGTCATCCCATCTAGTTCTATCCTAATTTGGTGGACAAACTATAACCATTCTTTTTTGGGTTTTCGATCATATCTCGTGTTATCTCTCTAATTCTAGTGCAAGTTCAGCGACATCTTCCAAAGTTTTGTAGTTCCCACTCATGGCCTTGGTCTTTAATCTAAAATGTAGCCCATTAACAAACATCTTTGTTCTAGATTTTTCATTTCTGTCCAAGGTATAATATCTTTCGAGCCATAGAAACTTGATTAGGTACTTTCTACGACATACTATTTACTTCAACTGCAAAAATTCATCTTGCATTCAACCCCTCTGCTATTGGGGTGCATAGTGTGCTTTGAAAGGCTCCTTAAAATCCTCCCACGTGATAGTATGATATTTTAGTGCTTTTGGTGGCTCTCCATGAGTCCTTGGCATCGCTTGTGAGAAGGTTGATGGCGTATGTGATCTTTCGACCTTCAACACACTGCATAAGAAAACTTCTTTCATCTTCGCAGTCCATTTCTCAACTTTCACAAAGTCTTCAGTCCCCTCGAAATAAGGAGAGTGTAGCTTCAGAAATCTCTCAATGAAATCCCTCGATTCCTCTCGTTGGTGTTCCTTTTAAGTAGCCCTCATCAGACTAATTAGGAAGTCATTGCGATCTTGAGCTGATGGTATGCCATACTCCTCATTGCTATTTTGAATTGATGTTGCAGGCTCTGCAGCGTTAGCTCATCTAATAGCAGAACATCATGGATGCATATATACATAACATGTACATCATTATCATCATCTACAATGTCTATGCTACGTCCTTAGTCTAACCCTTACTTGATGGCGTGATGACCATTCTCGATGTTTGCACATGACACTTACATATTTAGAGGCAACTAATAAGTGTCCCTATTAGACTCTGATATCTTATAGTAATGCCCCCGAAAGCACAATCTGGACCTAACAAGGTACCCTCTTGGAGACACTATGAACTTACTTCTTTGACTTTACTTTTGACCAATGGACTAACAAATATCATAGACACGTTGCAGGGAAATTAATACTTTCAAATAAAATCTCTAGTCAATAATCTAGACAAAAAAAATATTTTATTACATGGTCCAATAAAAAAAATATACGCTAATAAAAGTTCACTGTATTCTAATACAAAATAGATTTGACTCAATCTAGACTAATAATGTGCAAGTCACCACATCACGAATGTTTGTATCACATTTGTCATCATCAATTCGTTATCTTGTTCACTAGTAGGATTAAAAGCAAGGGAGACAATTCTCCCATGAGCGATAAAGTCCAATATGTAAAGAAAATAAACAAGAAGAAAAATCACATATGAAGACATAAAGAAAATCAATATCAAAATCAATAAATCCATCTTACCTTACCTGCTTGTCTTCTCATTAGTTTTATTCCTTTTCCTATAATAGTATGACCTAATGTCCTCTTAGGTTCAATTCAATCATTATTTTACATCTTTCTTTTTATTATCATTGGTCCACCGATGGCAAGAATATCATTTGCATCTCTTATCTTGATGCTCATAATCTCATATGTTCTAGCCCTGACAACGCTTTTCTTTGGACTACCTCGTTATTTTCTATTTATCTTGTCTTAGGTTATCCAAGCCTTATAATAAATAATGAGCCTTTACCAATCATGAAGATTGTTGGTTTTGATCTCGAGGCAATCAAGACTAGCTAGGCTTTAGGGTCTCTCTCCGTGACCAAAATAAATCTCATAAATAATGATTTCCGAAGGAACCATCAGTTTTGGAAGGAACTCTTAGCTCCCGAAGGAACTCTTAACTCCAGAAGGAATTGACAATTAACAATTGTCGGGAACCAACTCATACCCTTCATGGATCAATTCAATCCAAAGCACAATTTATTTTAAAACTTAATTAAACATCAGACATCATTCCTTTCTATATTATGGCTTATGAAACATTTATTGAAACAAGCAATATGAGATATCCTAAACTTAATAAAGCACAATAAGAGATTCCTATCTATTAACTATAGGGTAAATAGTCCTTTTCCTAGATATTTTAAGTACACGATCAATATCCATCAAGACACGATCCACTTCAAGCATGCTTCAATTCAATTTTTATGCGACCAATTTAGGGTGACCTGGTCCGTGTCCCGTTGTGTGATTTGGGTTCGTATCAGAACCCAAATAAAAAAACATGGCATGTGTAATTTCACATGGCTTGTTTCTAGGGTTACACCGTCTTTGCACTATGAAACATGGTCTGCATCGAGTGTGATATGACCCATTCCTGGTGCTAGATTTTTTGTCCACGTCACGTTGTCTTCGATCAGTAGGAAATGATACGTGCCAAGGAGCAATATGATATATTTTTGCGTGATGTCACCCATTAAATATATCCTATATCAGGGAATAACATGGGCATTGTCAAGTGTCGGTGTCATCTTCGACGCGAGGAACACAGTCCGCGTCATGGGTTGACACGACCCGTTTCCTCGGCTCCGGTGTTGTCTGCGGGATATGACTTGCGTCCTGAGCGGTGCGGCCATTCTCATATAATCAAACATAGACCGTGCCGATTATTATGCATTTCGTGTTTGACCTCCAGGCTGCCGTTGCAAATTTTCTCTCCATCAAGTAGCCGATTATAATATCATATAATTAAAGATTCATTATTACAATTATAACTTTAGGGTAGGGACCCTAATCTACTTTCAATCTCCATAGAATCATTTTATATCATGCAAATATGGAAACCCCTAAAATTGATCCTCCCAATTACATACCTTATTTTGCATTGGTCTATCCTCTTCTTCCTCATCCTCACTCGTTCTCCTCACTCCTCGTTCGTGATATGTCTTTTTAATTACTTCCTCCCTCGATTGTTGTTGGTGCTCGTCCTCTTCAAGTGATTCAACCTTGAGCATAAAAAAACCCAGGAGAGAACTATGCCAAGAGGGGAGGATGGATGGGTCCTACCTCTAAGCCACGAGAGAGAGAGAGAGAGAGAGAGAGAGAGAGAGAGAGAGAGAGAGAGAAGAAAAGCTTCTGCCCCGTTGAGGATGGATGGCTCCTACTCGAACACGATCCATTTTTCTCTTTCATCACACTTTCTTGTTGCTTGGGTGTAAAATGATTTGTGTCTCTTCTGAACATGGTTTATTTTGCCCTTTTTATTTCCAATCTCGCTCAATCTCATTTGTAGGTAAAACACGACTCTCGTCCAAGTTAGACACAATCAATGTTGGTCTTTATCCTTTTATTTTAATTTAAGTTTAAAAGGAGGACATTACATTAAATCAGGAAGATGTCATAATTTATATCACTATGACTTAATATAATGCTTTCGTATCTTTGATTTACTTTTCAACACTTTGTCAATGAAAGTTGCTTTCAACTTCTTACTTTAGAATGACATTGAATAATATTTTTGTTATAATAAAGTGTCATTTACTTTGATGAATAGCTAGTAGTTGTAAATCACCATGAGATATGCCATCTTATAGCAAAGGATTCATCTTTTTTTGGGTGGGATTCTTTTTCTTTTTCTTGCAAAGCAATCGTACAACAGGAATAACAACTTCGTTTGTTCGCCTTCAACTAAGCTAGTGCCCTCCCTTAACCATGTGATGAAGATCATGCAATGCAGCCACCCTTATTAATCAGTACAATGATCATCTCAAAATTTATCTTCACCTTTATTAGTTCTCATCTTTGACCATATGCTATTCAAGTCTTAATCATACAATGTCAGTCATGATCAAAATTCATCTTTAACCCTCCAATTAATCATCTTGATGTCATAATGTGAAGGGCCAATATTTTGAAAAAAATTAGATTCATCTATACATTAAAAAGGGAAACAAAGTCATCTGACGAGGATTGATAGAACTATTTACTCGATCGATTGAACAACTTGACTTGTATGCCGATGGTTTACTCAATCGATATTCCTATTTCTACTTGACTAATTCAATTTTCATATAAATGATAAAGGTAATATTTTGAAACTTAAAATTCAAATTTATTAATTTCAATATCACTCAAACCGGGGCTTAGATAGTTCATGTCTGGCAAATAAAATAATTAAGTAGCTAATCCTAGTGTTCTCCTTATAAATTTGAAAAAGAAATGAAGAAAAGAAAATAAAAAAAAGTTATATATTTCAAGGGGTAGTTCGAGGTGGTTAGTCATGTTCTAATTCTAATTATCAAGAAGTTTCAAAATTTTAATCTCATATTTAGCTATTGAAAGATATTTGTATAATTCGCCTTTGTATTATACATAAATGATCTATTATTTTGGTCATCAATGAATTTAATTATGCATTCTATTATTTTATTTAACAAATTCACAATTCCAATTCAATTAGTGCTAATTGGATTGGAATTTAAATAACAAGCAAAACTCTTGGATATAAACTTAATCTATTAATTAATAGGAAGATATTTCTTTTCTCAAATAAAATTTTCTTAATCAACAGAGTTTTGGAGTGATGAGTAGTTCTTTCTCACTTGATAAGGTCTCGAGTTCAAATCTCTCTCTACGCATAGTATCCTTGTTGAGAGCCATATCCACCAAGTCATGTGTGTGACCGAGGTGAATACTAGATTAGTCACTCGATGGTAGGTTAGAATTTTAACTCGTGGTCAGTGCACATAATCGTTAACGTCACATGAGCTGAAAAATCGATGCTCCTTCCGGTGATAGCTGAAATAAAAAAAATTCTTATTTCATTTCTTTCTATTTTTTATTCTGTCTTGTACGCAACATAGGAACTAAGCTAGAAATTAACCCTGATTTCCACTAATTATTGTTGATTATGTCAAATCATGTGATGTAGTCGTAAAATGGACATAAGGTTAGTTTACATGCTTTAAGCAGAATTGGTTGTTTTCTTTTTATCTAATTTCTACCTTTTGTAAAAGGCATGATCAATGTTCCCCTATTTCTTTGACATGACATCTTCTTCTTTTTTATTTTCCCTCTCTCTCCTCCCTCTCTTTTCTTTTTCTATCTAAATTAAATTAACATTTATTTTTACTCATTAACTTTCATAAATTTTCAATTTTATATTTATCCTATGCAATTATCTCATTATTTTTATTTTTATTAAATGATTTTTAATTAAATTTAACAAACTATTTTATTATGTTATGTATAAGATTTAGTTAATATTATTTATTAAAATTATTTCATTATATAATGTTAAATATATCATATAAAAAATTCATTATTATGAAATTTTAATTCAATTAATCTTATTATCTTTATTAAAAAATATGTTTGATCATTTTATTCAAATCAACGGACAGTGTTGATGGTATTGAAGAATATATTCGAAATAATACAAAATTTAAAAATATTAATTTATCAAATCAACTTTTTTATTTCATCCAAATGCTAACTTACTTTTATGAGAGAAATCGAAGATCAAAATACCATTTTAATGAATTTGATAATAATATAATCATTAAATTAATTTAATGATCATAATTATGATGTAATTCATAAGATAAATGCCATTGAATTAATGTTAATTTGTAGAAAATGACGCGTGTGCGTATGATAATTTTTGAATTCCCTTTGATCATTTTATCCTTATTTTTATATAATATTTTATATATTATAAAAAAATAGCTAAAGATAAAATTGTTTATATTAAGAATTTATATTGCGTCCATTTATTGTCATTTGATATTACCTATCGATCTATTTTTTTTAAAAAAATTCTCACTTATTAAATTATCAATAATATACGTTACTTTATTTAGTATGCATACATAATACATCTTACAACATTATTATCTTATTTCTTATATAAAAAAATATAATTTTACTAAAATATCCTTAAATAAAGTAGTTGGATTTGCAAAAAGTTGTATAGGTTTGATTTGAATTTCTAAACTTGAATCACAAATATACTTTCTAAACTTATCAAATTATATACCAAATAAATAATTTATAAAATAAAAAGTATATTATTTTCTAAAAATGATAATAATACATTATTATATTAAAATAATTAATAATAAATTATTTATTATTTATAATATATGAAATTTCTACTATAATTAATTAATCATATTAATTAATATAAAATAATAATAATGATATACTTAATGATAATGAGAAAATAAAAAAGTATTATATTATTATTCATTTGAATAATTTTTAAAGAAAGAACGTGGAAAGGAAAGACGACAATTTATATCATCATTTTTCTCGTCAACAATTCAGATTGTCACTTTATAGATAATTTACATTGTTGAACAATGCAATTGAGAACAAGACAATATAAATACATATAATTTAATATAATATTATGAGCTTGTTTGACAATTGGAATGTGGAGATTAGAATCGGGTATCATCTGATTCTACCAAATAATATGATGTTTAGTAGAATGAGTATCAAAATCACATATCAAAATATGAGGTCACATGATCCTAGGTTATAGCTTATTGTTCTGCCTATAAGCAAGAATGAAACCAATGCTGCAAGAATAAGATTAAATGCTATGTTGCAGCCTTTTTTTGCAATTAATTTTGTTCATTTTTTTTCTCTTTTTTTACTCAACTTTTAATATTGAATAATAAAATTTTTAATTGTTATATTTTTAACTAGTATTTTTCACTTATTTTAATGACAATATTTAGTAATTACTTTGTTATATTATTTATGAGAAAATTTATATTGTTTAGTTTTTGTAAGAAAATATTTTAGTACCTTATATTTAATTTATAATACAAATTATTTATTAGTATTCTTTTTTATTTTTATTAAAAAATGTCTTTTATGAAATTTAAATTATTAGTTCATGAGATTACTTTTTGTTATTTATTATTTATTTATTATTTTTAATCAATACATTTGATTTTTTTACTAAAATATTAATTTGTGAGATTAATTTTATATTTTTTATTTATTGTTTTTTAATATTTTTAATCAAACCTTTTTTAGAGAAATAATTTTATGAAAGATATTTATTCATGAGATTAATTTTATATTACTTACTATAATTTTTAAAATTAATTAAGTTTAATATTTATTAAAAATATATTTTATATTTTCGATTCTTACTTTTTATCTAAATATTTATTAAAATTTGTCTATAATTATTATATTTTAATTTATTAAAATACAGTTAAAATTAATTTATCAAATCAAACTAACTCTTAAAATTTTGAGAACTCCATATTCTAATTTTCAAACCGGACCTATAAGATTAAAATTGATAATGGTGACATGTGAGAATACGAATAGCGTTTTTACATTTATAACGGTGATATTTGAGAATAGAAATCAGAATGGCGATATAAATCCAACCGCCTCGCCGACATTATGTACGACGGCGGATAAAACGTAACGCGCACCACCAAGAAAAAAAAAGCGATAAAGACGACGAAAGGTGCGAAAATTTATTATAATTAGAACAACAAACAATCCTTGGAGTTGGAGAGCAAGAAAGTAACGGGAACAAGTTTGTTATTTTGGACTATGTCTAAAACCTAAGAAGAATGGGAGGAGAAGGGGAATAAATTATTTTAGGGTTTCGTCGAATCCGTTCGTGTTACTTCGATCTCTTTTAGCTTTTGATCGCCAATTTGTAGTATCTCGTTTACTCCGGCCGCAATCCTGGGGCGGGGAAGCGGTCGATCGAACTACTGGAGTTGCGCCGATTGGCTTCGGATGATGGCGGGAATGGAGATCGACTCGCCGTCGCCGGAGGAGAAAAGCCCTCTGATGTCGCCCCGAGACGGAATCGTGCAGGCATGCCTTCACTTTTTCTCCAAATCTTTGACGAAAACTTTGCTATCTACTTTGTTAAGATCAATTTCCTATCCACTGTCTGGCGCCTCCATTTTTCCATGTGGACGATTGTTGTACATGGGACTCGCAGAAGGGAAGCAATTCATTGTGGATATTATTCCTGTGATAGCTCAAGTATCTTTATCATTAGGCCCCAATAAATTTGTTCATTCTTATCACCAAACGTTTTAGGAAAATTCAAACTTTCTCCTTATTTCGTTTGACATGGTAATCAACTTTAGGATTCAGTGTCAGTTTATCTGGGAATTCGAAGATTGCATGATGTATTTTTAAAAAAACAGACTACTCATGCATTTAAAAAAAAGATTGCATGATGTTTTTTTTTTTACTTTTACTATAGTTTGTGGATCGTAGCATTGCGGATGATAGGTTCTATATTTGCTTATGATAGGATAGCGCAAATTATTCTGATAAACTTCTTTTTGTTTTTCATAATAAATATTTCAATCTTTTGTGAAACTGTAATTGCTGAAATATACCCTAAAAAGGGAATGCTAAATTATGATAGTTTATGGACATACCTTTCTTTAGTGGACGACAAGTGAAAACTTCTTCACAAAAGAGAGGAAAAAAATGATAAATGTGAACTTTAATATATGAGAGGTGCTAATTCAGGTCTTTCTTTCAACTTATCTATTTCGTAGCTGAATGATTATAGTTATCTCAATACTCCAAAAAAAAATATAAGAAGTTGTCTCTTTGCAGTTGGCTACAATAGTGTATTTCTTTATTACAAACAATATTATCTATTTCTACTCGAGCTATTATGTGTTCGTGTGATAATCTTACTTTATTCGATTTTTGCATCCTCTCACTTTACCAGTAGGTTCAGTGCTAGCTCAATTTCCTTTTTTCATTTATATGATTTATGCCTGATGGCAAGATCCATTTGATCCTGACGTCTTGTTACTTGTCACTGCCTTCAGAGACTTGCTCTGTGTGGTGTTCCACATGAGGCGCTTGAACAGTCACAGATGGGGCTAGTATCTTTTCTAAAGGGAAGTAATCTCGAGATTCTTGCAATTGTGTCTTCTATCTTACCAACTAACAAAGATGTTTCTGCTTTGGGAATGTCATATAAGGCTGAGCATGTTAGGGACTCTAGCAGTGACAATATTGACCACTTGTTTGGAGAGAGTATGTTATGGATACAATGGCTGATGTTTGGATGTGAACCGTCGGGTTCACTAAAAACTTTGGCACAAAAAGCTTCTGGGCAACGTGCTGTTTGTGGAGCTGTTTGGGGACAAAATGATTTAGCTTACCGTTGCCGAACATGCGAGCATGACCCAACTTGTGCTATTTGTGTTCCATGCTTCCTGAATGGCAATCACAAGGATCATGATTACTCCATAATGTACACAGGTGGTGGATGCTGTGATTGTGGAGATGTGACAGCCTGGAAGCGTGAAGGATTCTGTTCACAGCACAGAGGCATTGAGCAGATCGAACCTCTTCCTGAGGGGTTGACAAATTCTATAGGTCCTGTTCTTGATGCTCTTCTCTTGCTTTGGAAGGATTTTTTGGTTTCAGCTGAACATTCAATAAGTGCTGGAGACCACACTCAGATAGCAGAGATGCTATCTTCTTCTGTTGTTAATATGTTGCTTGAGTTTTGCCGATGTAGTGAGAGCCTTCTCAGTTTCATATCTAGAAGAATGTTTGAATGTGTTGATTTACTAGATGTTCTTGTCAGGGCTGAACTGTTCTTTGGAGAGACGGTTGTAAAGAAGCTTCATGAGCTGCTTTTAAAGTTGCTTGGTGAACCACTTTTCAAGTATGAATTTGCCAAAGTCTTCACAAGATATTACCCAGTTATTGTGAATGAGATTATAAAAAGCGATGATACTATCCTCGAGACATATCCATTGCTATCAACTTTCTCTGTGCAGATCTTTACTGTGCCCACTCTAACTCCACGACTTGTACGTGAAGTAAACTTGCTGGGTGTGCTATTTGGATGCTTGATGGATCTTTTTCGTTCCTGTGTTGGAGAAGATCATCATCTTCAGGTAATGTTGACAGCTTTACCAATGAAACTATGAATGATGTGTGCTAATGTTGGACATTTTCTTGAACTATCTTAACAAATTGCCTTCAATTTAGAAGCATCTGATTTGGTCTTCATTTGTTTCTTGTTGTTTTGGATGCTCAGCCTAGCAATATTTCAGTTTGGTTATTTGACATTACCATTTGTTATCTGATTGCGAGGTGTTTTTGCAGATGAGTAAATGGACAAAACATTATGAGTCCACAATTCGTATGGTTGGAGATATACGTTATGTTCTAAGTCATGATGAGGTGCCCATCTACGTAGCTTATGAGCGACCTGATATCTCAATAACTTGGTTGGAACTTTTGACTCTTGTTCAAGGCATGGATGCTCAGAAGAGGGTTACAGGTAGTCCTATGGATGAAGAAAATGAGCATCTCTCATCTCCATTTGTGTTGGGTCACTTTCTTGGTAATGTGAACAATCTTTTAGTTCAAGGAGCACTTTCTGTTGTTGAAGCAAAAGGAAAAAATGCTGCTTCTTTCTGCTACTCAAACTCTCAAAATTTGGATGGTAGTGAAGATCAGCGCCATTCAAAAGTGGGGAAGACTTTGCAGGGCAGCTCTGTGTGCAGCATAAGTAGTAGGAGTAGCCAACTGGACTGTGTGTCCCACTATAGCAATGTGAAGTCCGACGCTATGACCTACTTGTGCATTCCCCAACCTGCTATTTGGTTGATAACTGAATGTCTCAAAGCCATTGATGGTTTGTTATTCTCAGAATCTGCACTAGAAAGCAATGCCTTCTCATTTGGTGCCACTAGAAACAGCCATAATATGCTAAGTTTTAGGAAGAAGATTCTTAAAATAATAAAAGGAACACAGGATAACAAGCTTCACAAGACATCATCCAAAATGCAGGGGAAGGAAGAACTTCCACCCTCTATTCATTATGAGAGGATTGATCCAGTGGGCAGCAATATTTATAATGAATATACTTCTCTATCTGATATGTTAGTAGATAGCCCCGTGGAGGTAGATTCTGGGTTAGCATCAGAAGTATTTTCTGTTCTCAGTACAGTTGATTGGCCTGATATAGCTTATGATGTTAGTTCTCAGGAAATATCATTTCACATTCCTTTACATCGTCTTCTTTCTTTGGTGTTGAGGAAAGCAATGAAAACATGTTGTGATGAAACTGAAAAGATGACAAAGACAAATCAATCTTCATTGCCTTTATCAGCTCGTGGGCATGAATTTTTCGGGAAACTTTTGGGGCAGTTACACCCTTATGGGTTTCCTGCCTTTCTGATGGAGCATCCTCTACGTTTACGGGTATTCTGTGCTCAAGTTAATGCTGGCATGTGGCGTAGAAATGGTGATGGAGCTATAGTAAGCTCTGAGTTATATCGTTCTGTTCAGTGGTGAGTCAGCTACATAATCTTGATGAATTCATTAGTAGGTTGGTCCATAAAATCTCAATTCTTTCACTTGTTTTCCAGGTTCAAACAAGGGCTAGAATCCGATCTTTTTTTGTTGCAATGTTGTGCTTCATTAGCTCCACCAGAGCTGTTCGTTAAGAGAATTCAAGAAAGATTTGGTTTATCAAATTTTACAATTTTGAAGCTCTTGGAACATAATGAGTAAGTATCTTATTCACTAAAAAAAAATGGTCGCCTAACAACATGCTTCTACTTTTTTCTGTTTGTATACAATCAAATAGATTCATTGCTCATATGAAAATCAAATAGATTCATTACTCATGGCTTATCTCTATCTTTCTGGGCGATACAGAAACAGTTCAATTAATGTATTTGATATTAAATGAAAAAAAAATTCTGCAAGTCAGCTCTTTAGAATTTTATCTATTTTTTGAGAGGAGAAAGGGAGCCTACTTAGCACTTTTGCTAAGTAGTTAGATTCATTTTTGACGGTACAAGATCAAAATTTTAAAATATATTTTAAACTTTTAAATTTGATCTTGTACCGTCAAAATTAAATCTGACAGATTAGATCACCGCTAAGTAGCCTACTTAGCAAAAGTGCTAAGTAGGCTCCCCAACCTCTTTTTGAGAAAGGAAAAGACATCCAGATTTATTTATAAATGATAGTTACATGTTAAAGTTATCCTTTTACCAATTACACCCAACCTCTCGTGAAAGAAAGAGCACCAACACAATATTGGCGGCATAGCATCTCTCCCATCTAAAATTACACCCATTTTGTTGGTTTCATATAACCAATATGATTTGCTTCCTTTAATTGCACCCAATCTGGAGATATATGCTCTTTAGAATTGTATTTATAGGTCCCTAGAATTTTTTTCTCATAGGTTGTTTAGATTACATCAACCTAACGCGACCTATGATTGGTTAGTAGCACAAGTAGTCAATCTGTTTTTTTGCATTTCATATGCTTCTCTTATTTACAGTAGTTATGATGGTGGATGAGTAAGCAGATTAATCATGGGTGGCCCCAAGGGACTGTTTGGATGGGAAACAAATGGGTGAATATCTCATTATTACGAGAATATAACCAAATGCCCACTATAATAAAAATATTTCGGTCAACACCACATTTTTATAAAACCACTTAAAAACATCATGAAACCACCATTTTATTCATGAAATAAGCCAATGACAAGAATATCAATATTCCATGTTTTTTTCTCCTTTTTAGTCAATTTTCATTTTTTAACCACAAGTGATTATATTATTTATAATATTCAATCAACAATTCTTTATAATTAAACATTTCATTAGTTTTGACAATGTGATGATGTAAATAAATATTGAATTATACATCATTAGTAATTAATTTAATCAATCAAATAATGGTTAATTGTCATATTATCATAAGTAGCAAATAATTAAATATTTAGTAGAAAAATAGATAAATACTTATTTTTTGTTAAAATATATTTATTTTAATATAATTAAGATTATTTTAATATTGTTTATTTTCAAATATTATATTTTTAATTTTTATTCATGTAAATCCAAACGCAACATAGAATATGAATATACTTAAGTTTTAGAATATACACAACAATAGTATCATATTTTTTTTTTGAGAAAGGAAAGGATAATTACACAAATCGGTAATTATCCATGTATATTAAAACTTGAAAACTATAACTTTACAAGTAAAAGAAAAAAATGGTGAAAAGTTCACCATGTCTAAAGGGTGTGGGCACCCTTACAAAAAACTATTCGAATCCCACTCCCTAATGAAAAGAAGGGTGTGGTTTTCCTCAAAAAGTAAAAAGAAGGGTGTGGTTTTCCTAAAAAAGTAAAAAGAAGGGTGTGATGTACAATGTCCTCAATAAAACACCTCTCTCCCTTGAATATGGTGTGATTTCTCTATAGCCATATCCCCCACATAATGGCAAGAGCTGTCCCCACCAAGGGTCGCTGTCCCTAACTATGACGCGTGCTGGGCGCTCTAAGGGAACTCCAAAAGCTCTCTCTCAAAAGTCATGCACCCAATGTGTCGCCACACCTCTCTGGCTGCTGCATGCAAAAAACAAGTGGCATATGTCCTCCTTGTCTAACCCACACAAAACAGAGGTGATATCCGTATGCGGTGCCAACCTAGCTCTGTAGACTCTAGTGATGAGTCGGCCCCTCAATAGCCAAGCGAAGATTTTGACTTTAAGGGGCGTACGAGAACGCCGGATACTTAAATAATCCACTATGATCGTGTCTGAAAGTGTTTCTTGGGAGTAGCTGCTTGTATATACCTCGTGCTGAGTACTGACTAGAGACCCATGTCCAACCATCTCCTCTAGATCGGTTTGGGCGGTGTCTCGAGATGCGATAAAAAAATAGTAGTAACTCAAACCTCTGATCTGACAGACCCAAGTTGGAACGAGGTTCATGCGCCATCACCAGAGTTGCCCATAGGTGACCAGTAGTCGGATATTGATGCATGTCGATCCGTCATTAGTGCAGCCAGTTTGGGGAAGGTCGTGGCCACTGTGTCACTAGGTAACCAATCGTGACCCCAGAATCTGAAATCCATCCCGGACCTGAGGGACGCATAGAAGTGAGGCCTCATCATGGGGATGATCGCGGCGACTCCACGCCAGAAGGGTGAAAAGCCCCTGATAAGTGTCGACTGAGACTCCCATGCAATATCTATGCCATAATATGCAAAAAATTGTACTCCACAAGTCATTGCCGGTGCCCGTAATCCACCCAACCCAACGTGCGACAGGAGCGTAGTTGGTCCAGCGGAGATCCCGAATCCCTAATCCTTGATCAGAATTCGGGCGACAGACGTCCCTCCAAGCTACTAAGTATGGAGGCTCTCTCCGTGTTACAACCGCGCCATAGAAATCTGCTCCGTATAGAGTCAATGCGTTTCTCTACCAGTGCTGGCATATGAAGAACGAACACATAGTAGATGGGAAGTGATGACACTATGGATCTCAAAAGGACCATTCGACTTCCTCGGCTTAGTAGTCACTTGCTCCAGCCATGCAACATGTGCTCCATGCGCTCGATGACTAGAGTCCAACTGCGAGACCCGATGTAGCGGTATGATAATGGTATACCCAAAAACATGATCGATAGTGTGCCTATCGAAGTGCACAACTCCTCTGCACAACGGGTAATCTTCTCTGCCACCATGCCAAAAGGAATAAATGATGATTTTGCATGGTTTATCCGTAGTCCAGAAGCCATCCCAAACAACTCCACCAAAATGGTAGTCCGTCGTGCCTCCGTCTGTGAACCCTCGATGAAGAGTCCGTCTTGCCTCTGTTTGTGAACCCTCGATGAAGAATAACGTGTCATCAGTGTACTGAAGGAGAGGCATTAGACTGCCTCTGTCCTGAATCGGAGAAAATCCTTTGATAATGCCAATATGACACATTGAGATGCTAAGGCATCCATTGCAAGCACAAAGACCATCGGTGCCAAAGGGCATCCTTGTTGGACCCCTCGCAGAGGCTGTACCCACCTACCTATCGGCCATCCGTTGACCAGAACCGAGACTGAAGTTGTGGAAACTCATTGTTTCATCCATAAGATCCAAATCGAAGGGAAGCCGCGGGCCTGCAAGGAGTGCTAGAGGAAAGGCCATGAGACTGAGTCGTAGGCTTTGGAAAAGTCGACCTTCCAAAGGAGCCCTAGATGCCTTGTGCATCTCCATGATGCTATGATCTCTAAGGAGATGGTTTAACTTTCAGTAATGGTTCGACCCCTGATGAAGGCTGACTGTACCGGGTGGACCAAGCCGTCTAAGACCTCTCTCAACCGGTTTGCTAGTCTACTAGTCACAATCAAGTAGATGATATTGGATAAGGCAAGGTCGATAATCCTCGATGTCCTCCGCAGACGTGTGTTTGGGTAGCATAAACAGGAGAAAGCGGCGGAGATGCTCGAAACCTCTATGTCCCCTAGTGAACTCCTGGATGACTGCCATCACATACCCTCTCAGGAGGGGTCAGAACTCCTTGTAGAAGAATATTGGGAAACCATAAGGCCCAAGAGAGCCCTTGTTGTTCAGGTCCCTCGGTACCTGCATGACCTTCGCCTCTGTGACGACCTGCGACAAAGAAGAAATCTGTTCGTTAGATAATCAAGGGAGGCCTCGATCACACCACCTCCACCTAGGTGGGGGTTGGGGNAACATGGCCTGTGACCTGCGACCCGTGGACCCCGATCCTATCTGTGTGATTGGATTGATGGCCGCAGTTCACATAGAGGTGGAAGAATATGGTATTGACGTCACCCTCCCGGATCCATGTCTGGCGGAAGCATTGCCTCCATTGGATCTCCACCTTCCTGTCCTCGAACTGTACGACCTTTTAATGTCGCCTCCTTTCCATCCTCTCCTGGATGGTCAGATCACGAGTGTCCTCCACCTGGTCTAAACGGGAGATCGCCATGAGGGCCTTGGCTCGCTGTCTCTCCCCATCCTCCCGTACCTGCCTCCTCCATCTCCTAAGAAAATCCAGAAGGACAGCTAGCCTGGTGGCTAATGTCTTGGCTGCCGACTCTGATGTTGGGATGGCGACCCACTGCTTGGCCACAAGGTGTCCATAAGGTATTTGAATCCCTCTTGTAGGAGCCAAGACCGCTCAAATATGAAGTACGATCCTGGGGGGAGACCATCATTGGATCACCATATGAGTGGAGTGTGATCCGAGAAGGTCCTCTTCATAGTCTCGTACATCTGCCAACTGATGTGCCTGTGCCAGCTCCGACGATCCAAGGAAGCGATCTAGTCGTGATCTCGCTGATGGTGACGCGTAGCTCCTCCATATGAATCTACAGTTCGTCGGTAGGAAGTCCACCGGCGATTGTGAGTCAATAAAATCCTAAACCCCTGCACTCCGATGTGCCCCCTCGTCTTGTAATTGGTCGGTCGTCAATGTTCAGTGTAACATTGAAGTCGCCGCCAATCAACCCATTGAGCCTAGGGAATATGTGCATGCACTCTGCTAAGCTCCTCCCACAATGTACACCGCAGAGAATGTGTAAGTGGGCCATAAACACATGAAATGAGGTACTGACATCCATTTGCTCTCTGTCGTGCATGCATGGAGATGGAGAATCTCTCCATTGATGAGTCAATGACATCCAACTCTGTATTCCTTCTATTTTTTCCTCTAACCAAATGACGCCTAAAGGAAGGGTGGTATGTCATAATTCTCTATAGTAAGACTTGCAATGTTGAGTAGATTGGGTGCAATTAAAGGAAGGATGATGTATAGCTGTAGTTCAAAAGAGAAGGCCAAATTAAACACTGGGGTATGAAAGAAATGTAATTGATAATTCTGTTTTAGTCTTCCGTGTAGAGTGTTTAAGTTTCAGATGTCATTATATGGTCTTCCAGTTGATAAGGATCTCTGTTTTAACTTGTAAATTAGTAAATGCTCACCCTCCATTGCTCAAGTTTTGGCAATAAGAAGGTTTCTGCTTGACATAAAAAAATTGTTTTCTTTAAAAGGATAACCCAAAAATTAATTATGAAATGAAGTTGTAATGTTCACACTTGGATATCTTAGGATGTTGCTATATTTGCTACGTCTTTATCATTTATCTGTAACTAGTATGTTAACTAAGTTAGAACTAAGATTTACAACCATGTGTTTAAGCTTCATATAAGTTTCCTTATTCAAAACACATGCATGTTCAATCTTCTGAAACCTTCTTATAAAATCCTTGCTTGATCTATCATTGTGGAAAATCTACTATCACCAAGTAATTTTAAGAAGCTTTGCTTATGTGAAGTCCGTTATTATGCAATTAATATATGCAATTAATATCTCGAGGAGTGATATATGATTGGTGTTTTTCTTTCTTCCTGTCGGTTGAGTATTATTTTGTTCTTCAAGTATTTAGCTACTTCATGAATCATTGCACCTAATATTCTGTTTGAGCTGTATATCTGTCATTTTGAATGGACTCCTGTATTTACATATTAGCATTGCCTCATGTTTAATATAATTAGTATGCTTCTAAGAGGTTCCTTCATGTATTTCATCGAAAGTTATGAGGAATTTCTTTAACAGATGGTTATAGAATTCTGCAAAAGTAAAACAGGGGGTTATAGATATAGGATGTGAAAATACTCCCATGACTTTGCCCTATACCGATCATTAATCCATATGCCACGGAATACTAATGAACCTGACCTATGCATGTCCTAACATTTCACGGTGATAACTATCTCTAGTTGTTGAGAGAACTTGTAGCATTTGTTCAATTTCTTATGTCATGAAAAATAGGACTTTGTTAGTGATGTTCTATGAAGAGGACTTTGTTTTCAGGTATGAAGCGGTTCTGGTGCATGAGATGCTTACACTGATCATACAAATTGTTGTGGAAAGGCGATTTTCCGGACTATCTACATCTGATAGTTTGAAGAGAGAATTAATTTACAGGCTATCTATTGGAGATGTCACACATAGTCAGCTGGTGAAATCCCTTCCTCGTGATCTTTCAAAGAGTGAGGAACTTCAAAGTCTCATAGATATGGTTGCAGTATATTCTGACCCATCAAGAATGAAGCAGGTATTATATATTACCCGGATAACCATGTTAATATGTTTGGTTCAAATTGATTAAGGCAAACTGATAAGAAATTTCATTTCAGGGGAGGTACTCTCTTCGTAAAACATACTGGAGAGAGTTGGATCTGTATCACCCTCGCTGGAGTTCTAGGGATCTACAAGTCGCGGAGGAAAGATATTTTAAATTCTGCAAAACTTCTGCCCGTAACACCCAGTTACCTCGGTGGTCTGATGTCTATGGGCCGTTAAGATCAATTTCACACATTGCAACATCTCTGGCCGTTTCTCAAATTGTCTGTGCAGTCTTCTATTATGCTTCTTTTTCAGAGGTTTCATCAGTATCTCGTATTCCTGATGGAATTCTAATAACTTCTTTGCACATAGTTTCATTAGCGTTAGACATCTGTGGTTCTCAGAGTCATAATAAAGATATTCATCTTGATTCTCATATCAGCTCATCACGTCCTGATAACTCATGCATGATGGATCTCCAAAGTCATGCAAAAAAATTAGCTCCTATTTTGACTTGTGCCACTGAAGAATTTAATATTCCGGAACGTGATGAATCTGATTTATGTAGGAAGCAAAGCATGCTTTCTTTGTTAGTTATCTTGATGAGGAAACATAAAGAAGACAATGACAATGATACCTGCTATGCTGAAACAACGCATTGTAACATCTCATTACTGATTGAGGATCTTTTGAAGAAGTTTGCTGAGCTGAATTCTGAGTGTTTAACTACTATTCAACATTTAGCACCTGAAGTAGTCTCTGGTATGTTGCAACAATCTCTGAGCCTCAATGCACATAGTTCAGCGTCGACCTCTGATTCCAGAGAACGGAAAGCAAAAGCACGAGAGCGTCAGGCTGCAATGATGGTAGAGTTTATAGCTTTTTTTGTTAGTGGTTCTGTGATATTATTTTTGTGATTAATCTTTATAATACTCCTGGGCATCACCTTTGTAACTTTTTTTGCATTTTGTTTCCTTATATAATATCTAATCAGTATCCTCGTAAGCATTTTGTTTCTGTGGCATAGACCTGTGAAAATCTGTATGAGTATTGTTACAAGTTGTCGATGCGACTGTTTTTTTCACTTAGCTAGAGAATATGAACTTTTGCTCTTCTAATGGGGAGATTGATGGATTCTCATGGTAGGCATTTTGTTTCCATGACATAGGCCTGTGAAAATCTCTATGAGTATTGTTAGAGGTTGTTGATGTAATTGTTCTTATTACATAGATAGAGAATATGATCTTTTGCTTTTCAATTGGGGAGACTGATGGGGATTCTCATAGTAGTTACTCTATTGGCATGCCTGTTCTGATACTTGCCAATATGTTTGTGGTACAACCATTGAGTAGGGCTGAATTATTGCTATAGTTTCTTTTTGAGGAGGGAATTATTGGTATGGGTAGCTGTTGCCTTTGAATATGGCTGAATTACTATTAGCTGTGGTACTGGCTTTCGTACTTCGTGCGAAGTAAGCCATTTCTCTTTTCCGCTTCCATTTTCCCTAGTAGTTGTGCGAAGGAAGTCATTTCTCTTTCTTCTTTTCCATTTTTTTTATTTCTTTCCCATTTCTTTTGGTCAGGTTGTGGGAATGCCTTGATGTCATCCCATTAAAAAAAATCTGAAATGAGCTTTAATTTTGAATTTATATACATGAACACATTTTTTCATGAACATTACTTCTTTTGAGTCACTTATTTTCTTGGTGTTGCAGGCGAAAATGAGAGCTGAACAATCCAAATTTATTGCCAGCTTGAACTCAACACCAGAAAATGAAGAAGATGCTTCAGTTTCAAAAGAAGAGGAATCTAAAGAGGACCATGATCCTGAGTCAGTACCTGTTTGCTCTCTATGTCGGGACCCTCATTCTCAAAGTGCTTTATGTTTCTTAGTCCTTCTTCAGGTACATTACTTTCCTCTAATGTTCAATTTTCTTTTAGCATCTAGATATTTAGGTATACTTATGGTAAAGGAATAAGTTTTGGAAACACCTCTAGACACTGTTCAAATTTCTTTTCGTCTTTTATTATATTCATAATAAGCTTTTGTCTGCTGATTGAATTATCTTTGCCATGAGCAGAAATCTCGTCTTACGACTTTTATTGAGAGAGGTCCCCGATCCTGGGAAAATGGTGGCTCATCAAGTGTTGAAAAGCATTCAAGCCAAAATGAGGTTTCTAACGATTCATCCAATGCTGACCCAAACAATCCGATGCAGTCTGTTAGGGATGCAGGTGTTGAGTTATCCTTTGATGTGGAACCTGCAGAAGTAAATGCATTTCTAGGCTATCTTAAAGAACATTTGCCTGATATTAGGAACATTAAGCTGTTCAATGCATCTGCGGACACCAGAGCTGATATTCTTTTGCCCCTTGAAATGATTGAAGATGAAGTTTACCATTCTGTTAGAGATTTAAATGATGCTAACCAAACAACTGCTCTTGATAGCAAACAGAAACATTTGACTCATGTTGAAGCAGAACCAAAAAGATCTCTAAATATGGTGTCTTCTGTACTTGGAGAGTATATTGCATGCCTTTCAAGAGATACAAAGAAAATCCGTTCTTCTAGCACTCGACACATTCGGAATTTAACATCACGATCTGTTATGCCAAATATCAGATTTGGTGTTTTTGGTCCTGGTGACTGTGACGGCATTCACATCTCTTCTTGTGGGCATGCTGTGCATCAGGAGTGTCATGAGAGATATTTGTTATCTCTTAAACAAAGGTATGAGAGTCGAGGGAATAACTCTTGACATAAGTATTTTCTTTCCAGTGTCATGAAGTAATTTGTTCTATATATTTTTGAAAATTTGGGCACATATTTCCTTTGGTTTATTAATTAAATATCCAAATGTGAGCTGATAACTATACTCATTTGTAAACTTGGCGACATGAAACGTAAATGATATTCCTTCAAAAAAAATGTAGAGGAAATTTCTTGCTAGCAATTTTTTCTCAATTAGAACCCATAAGATTCATGTTTTGTTGATAATTATAATTTCTTGAACGGAGGTACCGAGCAGTGCTAATGGGTGCTGTTATCTTCTAAAATATTATAAAAGATCATGACTTTGTTGTCATATTACTATTTGCTGACACTTAAAGAAAAACATCAGGGTGGCACATCAGAATAGTTTTTGTAACCAAAAGAGGCAAAATATTATTATTACTGTGGAATAGTTCTTATAATGGAATTGGGATGACGATCAGCTTGCTAGTCATCCTTTTTTACTAAGAAAAGTTTTCTCAAATAAATTAGTTGTTTTAGAAAGTCAAATAAATTAGTTGATGATGACTTCATCCTCCACTTTATGAGCCAATTGGAGTAAGCATTGATGTCTGTTCTTATTGGATATGCATTACTAAAAACAATTCATCCACTATATCGTCTCAAAAAAAGCTTGTCCACTATATATTTTCACTAAATTATGGTTGACTTGTTTAAATTGGAAAAATTATGATCGACTTTAGGGAAGATTTTACTACTCTGCTTCACACTTTCAGGTACATCAGAAGACTCGGTTTTGAAGGAGCTCACATAGTGGACCCTGATATGGTAAAAACACTTCTCTTTTTCTGATTTCTGCTTATTTTCTTTGCCTCAATGGTTTGTTTTGCTTTCTCTTTGGTGTCTATCTACAGGGAGAGCTACTTTGCCCTGTATGTAGGAGATTTGCAAACTCTATCCTCCCTGCTTATCCTGGCATCTTGAACAAAGTCTGGATGAGAACGCCACTGATGAGCCCTCAAACACCAAGCAGCTTTCCTTCATCTTCATGCAGTACTGATGCAAAAACCTTGCTCCTTTCTACTGCATTGCTTCTTATTCAAAACACAGGAAAGATGGTTGGTCAGGGAAGAATTTTGAAAGCATTTTCGGGGAAGGTCAATGAAAGAACAAATCCAGCCTTAGAGCCTTGCCTTCAGAAATTATATATGTTGTATTATCCTCGTAGTTATAATACTCTAGCATCACCTGGCAGGTTGAGCAAATCCCTGGTTCTCTGGGACGTACTCAGATACTCGATTATATCCACAGAGATTGCTGCTCGAGGGAGATTGAATAGGCATACATTTAGTTCAAAGTCTTGCTTAGAATCCTTGTATGCGGAGCTTCATTCTTCTAGTGGGTATATATTGTCAGTATTGCTCCATATTGCTCAATCTGCTCGCAGCTTCAATCGCCTTGAAGTTCTTTCGAGATTCAGGGGCCTTCAACTTCTAGCTGGGTCTATTTGTTCTGGTGTATCATGTCATAACTTGTCAAATCCAGAAAAGCGAAAAGGTGGGAATAACATGACTTCGGTTCTATATCTCAGTGTTAATCTCCATATGCTGTTTGTGAAACTAGAGATTTTGTTAACACCACTCATATCTTATATTTGCAGGTATGCTTTCCTCTTTGACTGAAAAAACTGAAGATGGAGAAGTTTTTCCCGACATTCAATTCTGGGAACTAGCTGGTAGTCCGGTACTTGCGCAGGATCCTTTTTCTTCATTGTTGTGGGTTCTCTTTTGTCTTCCCCATCGCTTTATATCATCAAATGAAGTTTTTATCGCTCTTGTGCACCTGTTTTATGTTGTCTGTGTGGTTCAGGTATGTCAACAATACATGTAACGAAAACCATTGTGGCTGTGTTTGAGATCTCTTTTCTGTCATATAATTTGACATGTTTGCTTGCAGGCTATGATTACTTGTTATAGCAACCAAAGTTTTGATGCATCAAACTTTGGTGTTTGTCTTCTTGGTGACTTATGCAAGTCAATGTCAGAATCTGAGCTTGTTAAGCGGTTCTTTGTCTCAAATTATGTTGATTCTTTTTGTCATCCAAAAGATATGATACGTAGGCTTACTTTCCCTTATCTGCGAAGATGTGCAATACTGTGGAAATTATTGAATTATTCAACAGCAGCTCCATTATATGATGGCTCTTATGCACTGGAGGGATCATATATCTCTCTGGGCAATGATGGCATAGACAACAGCGATCATCTGAAAATAGAACTTAACGCAATACAAGAATTGGAAAGCATATTTGGTATATGTTCATTGGATATGATTCTCAAGGATGAGACTGTGCACATGTCATCTGTAAGATGGTGCAACCACTTTTTTGAGGAGTTCCGAGTTTGCAAATATACAAATATCTTATCTTCCACACCTGCTGTTCCATTTAAGCTACTGAAGCTTCCCAATCTATATCAGGATCTTCTGCAAAGGTTTACATACAGCTTTATATGGTTGCTCTATTCTGCTAGACTAGATGATAATTGTTTGCTAAAATGATGCCTTTCCAGGTATGTTAAATTGAAATGCTTATTTTGCAAGCTGGTCCCAGACGAACCTGCACTGTGCCTACTATGTGGCCAATTATGTTCAGCAAACTGGAAATCATGCTGCAGGTTCTTATATATTAATGATATCCATGCTCCTTTGGTATTCTGAACAGTCCACTTCGATTTAAAACTTTTATATGTTAAATTGTTTATTGGTATCTACTCATCTTTCAGGAGAAGTAGGTGCCTAATTCATGCTACCACCTGTGGTGCTGGTATTGGCATCTTTCTGTTGGTCAGGGTATGAACTAATCAAACATTCCCTTTCATAGTATTAAGTTATTTACTTTGGTACCGATGATGAGTGTTCGCCTGCTTCATATGCACAGAAAACCACAATCTTGTTGCAAAGATTTACTCGTCAGACCTTCTGGCCATCTCCTTATCTGGATGCCTTTGGTGAAGAGGTAAAACATTTGTATGTTGTGCATGCATGTGTTTTTCACGTTTGGCTGCTTGAATAGTTACTATAACATGTATTTCTCTAATCTGGATTCCATTTGACATGATCAGAATCCCAGATAATTTGTTGGCTGTTTTCAGTTGAGTTTTCTGTTGATACACATAGTTACTGGTCTCATTACCTATGTTGAAGCATTTTTATGGTGAAATTATGTGTTCTAGAATGGTTAATATAGTTATAGTAAATGTGAGCCAACTCTCACCTAGTCGCATGCTATTGCTACAAATAAACATATGATATGTCCTTTTCATTGGAGCATGTGTAACCTTTGAAGAACTTTTAAACATTGAGTTGTCATATGGTATTCTGTATGTGCAATTACTTGATTGCACCCCAAGTATTTCTCTTCTTTTGAGAGGGAAAAGGATGACTACGGGATGGGTAGCCACCCACTTGTATTAACCTTAAAACAAGAAATGTGCATGTGAGAGCTATTGTAGAGAACAACCTGGCTCCCCAAAGCAAAATCACTATCCAAAACCCCACAATCTCAGAAAAAGGATGCATGGGGTATAACAGTCTCTTTATAACATCTCTCTCCCAAAGATAACACAGTTAACACTCAGATCGGCCATGGAGCGCCTATCCTCGGCACCTCGAGTTGTGCATACTGAGTGCTGGAAGCGAGCTCCAAAAATATCCACAGTAGAAGTGTCTATGCCCCTAAAACCTGGTGCCATGTCTCCCTTGCTATAGGACACACGAAGAGTAAATGAGCGGTGTCCTTTGCTGCCCCGTAAACCGCACATGAAGTTCCGTGGGATGGTACCTATCTATGTAAGCTCTAGTGAGGATCCTGCCACACCTCAACAGCCATGCGAGAATCCTAACCTTGAGGAGTTTGCACATAGTCCAGATGCATGAGCAATCGCTTCTAATGATGTCTGGGACAATACCTTCAGGAAGTGCCTGACTATAAATTCCTCTGGTCGAGTAGTGGCTGGAAAGCCATAGCCGGCCATATGCTTTGGACTCATCAGGGTGGTACCTCACTATGCGGCCAAGTGTGAGAAGCTCCTCAAAGCATTGGTCTGATGGAGCGGATCAAAACGACAGTGTCCATCAACCGCCTCCCAATGTGCCCAATGGCGTGCAGCACTCAGATGACTGTTGCTGCCGGTCTGTTGAGAGTGCTGCTAGTCTAGGTAAAACGTGGCTAGCGTTACGAAGTGACCACTCATGGTTCATGAAGCGAAAGCCCTCCCCTCAACCCAAGGATGCGTAGAAATGTCAAGACGAGGGCGGCCTTGGTATGATCAACTTACGAGTTTTCAACAAGGCCTTAATTTGTAAATGGGCACACCGACTCTTCTGCACCACGAACAACCTCTTCTCCAAGGTTTTTATGGATATATATGGAAACAATCTCTCATGGAACTCTGTCTTCAACATCAATTCACCATTTTGGACAACAGTGGCGAGAGTTGGAGCCCATTTCAGGCCTTACTTTAATCCTAATATCGGCTCAGGGAACAAATTTCGATTCTGGCACGATGATTGGCAGCCAAATGGATCTCTCAAGACACTTTTCCCTCGACTATTTGCGATGGCACAGGACAAAAATGCAACACTAAATTTGATTTGGACTGGTTCAACAATGGGAAACCAGGGATGCTGGGCACCAAATTTTTCTGCCAACCTGTCGGAACAGAGACTGGAGGAGTACCTCAGGTTACTAAATTTGATTCAGCCATATCAAATAAACACTGATGCACAGGATGGATGGACATGGGCAGAAGGGATCTTTAATGTCGGCCAAGCATACAAAATTTTACAAGGCCCTGGACCACCAGTGGAAGAAAACTTTAGAAGAGATTGCAAAATTATTTGGAAATTAAAGATCCCTCTAAAAATTAAAATCTTTGGTTGGCTACTACGAAGAAGGAGACTCATGACCAGGGCATACAGAGCAAAATGGACACATGGGACAACGGTATCATGCGGATTATGCAACCAAGGGTGTGAGAATACAGATCATCTATTTTTCTCGTGCAAAGTGGCAGAGGAAATCTGGAACAGGACCCGCAATAAATGGATAAATCATACATCGGAGGATGAATTTTGGTTATCATTCAGAAGAGGCGGTAATGATGGGGTCACAATCAGTTACAGATCCGGGAGGGAACGAGCAGTGGTGCTGGCCACCTTATGGGCTCTATGGCTACAAAGAAACAATGTGATATTCCAAGGAGACCGAGTTTATGTTGAGAACATCTTGAATCATATCTCAAGGCTGACTAATGAATGGTCATACCTGATGTAAAATCTTTCAAAAATCAGCTGTAACTTTTATATTACAAAATCTAATGAAGATATGGATGGTTAACAACTCTGGTTAACCATCCTTTTGTTCCTCAAAAAAAAAAAAAGAAACGTCATATCCGAGGGAGGACCGTGAAGGCGCCTCACTAGAAGGCTTTCTACTTCGTTGTTCTGCATGGAATTCATTTGGGATTGTTCTACTATGGAACTTTCATGATGCCATAAGGTTATCTAGATTTGTTTATGTCAACTTTTTTGTGGAAGAACTGCACTAGGGTTTATTATTTTCAGTCCTTTAAACATCTTAAATAATCCATTCCTTTGTTACCATATTTTCTTCTACTCTCTCTCTCTCTCTCACAGTAACTGCTTTCCTCTGCTTCTGTGATGTAGGATCATGATATGAATAGAGGGAAGCCTTTATATTTGAGTGAGGAGCGATATGCAGCTCTTACTTACATGGTCAGCTCTTGTAACATTATATGTTCAAAAAGGGGAAGAAGCTACTGATTCTTCCTTTCTTCTGCTGTCTTTTTTCATGGATGATGTTGGAGTTATAGTTGCCTATGTTTTAAGTTGTCCTTATCATTTATCTGTAATGTGTTCATAACATGATAGATGGCATCTCATGGTCTTGATCGATCTTCTGAAGTGCTTCGACAAACTACTATCAGTTTCACCGGTTTTGATTAGAATGTTTTAAGGTGCAAAATATGTGAAGGTATTCTCTGTTACCAATTTATATGAGTATTATGGCTTATTTTTGTATTAAGCTTTTTTCTTACATCTCACAGCGTCTTTTTAGGGATATGAGAAGTAAAACAAAATCAAGACAGGAAGATCTACTTTTGGTTATCGATTGACATCCTTCACTAAAAGCATGACATGGGGCTTATTTGGAAATCATTGAGCACCACAAACCTAGTTATTTATTGCGGTTGTAAGTTACTCTGTTCTTCTTTCGGGTTATTTTTTAAGCTAGATTGTTGATGGATTATATGTTATATGAGGAAGATGATGAATACTCTTTGATGTATTTACTGGAGTTTTAGCTTGATACATAATGCACACTTCTATGCTCTAGATTGGAGCATTTCTTCTCGAGTCAAGACTATTATTGGTTCATAATAAAGTTTAGGGTTATTTACCGTGCTTTGCACCGAAAAGAGAAAGTCTTAAATATGATGTAAGCTTTGAGAAATTAGGAACTAGCGTTTCTCACAGATGAATACTATAGGTTTTGGAGGTTTCCTTGCCCATTGATCTTCCCCTCTTCCTTACTCTTTGTGGCCCTTATATTTTGATGAACGGTAAAAGAAGTGTCGACTATTTTCTTTTTTGGGTAGTATTGACTATTCTTTTTATACTAGCCAGTTTGACGAGTCTTTTAACATAATAAGCTCATAACGTCATTATGGTGTATTGCTTGTATATTTTTATGGCTTGGTGGAGAGATATATTACAAACAGGTAGAGTGGAAGAATGGTATTGAAGGCGACTGAAAGGTGTTGGGAGAAAATATCCTAGGTTGAGTTTGTTCCGAAATGATATCTCTGTCTGCAATTGTGCATATGGACGACCGTTTGTAGTGTCCAATGTGATGATATATAGATCTTTCCTTCACTGCACTTCTTTTTAAATTTTTGATATTGTCTTGGTGGTGTTATTTAATAATTGTTTCTTGGAGTTTAACATATATAATTGATCGTATGTGGATTCTTCCATTTTTTTCTATTCTGTTTAATTATGTTCTCTTAACTGGTGTCTATTTCCGCAGGTAGATAATTGATGATGGGGCTATTAACTTTTCATGCAACATTTTAGTTCCTGCACAGAAGTTTAAGTTTTGGGCATGATGGAAAAGGTGATCCCGATATATGTACAGAAATATTCCATTTGCTTTTCTGGTTTCGTATTTGGCACGAGGGGGTAACAAGTTTATGTAATATCTTGCATAGTTGGCTGTGTAAATTGTCAAATGGAGAAATATTGAAGTTCATCAGAGTGCAAAGACCTGAAAAACCTGCAGCAGCAAATAAAAGGCTGCGCTGGACACAAAAATAGGCGTACGATGATCTCACTAATGTTTTCTGTTGTCTGTTCACCCAAAAGAAACTATTGTAGAAGAAGAAATCATAGCATTATTGTTCGTTTATAGTTTGGATGGACTCATCAAGGAAAATGAATGAAAAGAAAGGGAGTGAAGGGAACCGTTTGGATAGCATAATTCGAAGGAAAATATGAAGGAAACGTAAATAATAAAAAAGGACGATTTTGTTCTTTTTGCTAGTAAAGCTATATATATAAAGAGACGAGGTTAAATCAGTTCTTTAACATTTTATGATTTGGGACAGCGAAAAAAAAATTAGTTTACGAGTGCACCATTGCAACATTCTCCTTTTTAGTGACTTTTTTTAAGAAGTGATCATTGCCGTATAAAACAATTAGAGGATGAAGGGTAAAGAATATTTTTTGGCCTCTTTTATGTCATTGTCTCCCTTTCCCTTGTCCTAGCCCCGTCTCTTGTCGTCCAACTCCTTATTCCTTATGGTTTAAAAGTGAACATGATTAACTAATAAATGAATTCGATCAGGTTGAACTTTTATTTTGATCGATTTAAAAATGATTTAGTTAATGGATAATTTATTATCCTATTTACGAATACGAATAATTAACTAAGATTTTGATTTCAACTATTATGAATTTAATAATATTATTTTATATTGAAATTAACCGGTAATTCATCAAATTGAATAAAAAAAATTAAATGATCCCAGTTAATCAATCTTTTGAAATTGGATACGGATAATTTTTTATAGTGATTTAATTAAATAATTAGTTATTCGATTGATTAATAAATTAATAGATCCTTACTCACCCGTATTATGATTATAACCTCCTCTCTTCTCGTTATAGAATTACACAACTTTAAGATTTTATGATGTGACTCACTCACTAATATAGAACTGTTTTTTAAGGGAGGATTTAGGAAGAATTATTTTAATGTATTTATAACAATAATTGCATTGTTTAGCTAATACAAGTAGCTTTCGAGAGAAAAAAAAATGACAGTATTCTCTGGCTCCAAAATAAAATAATACAGTTAATATCTTGACCAAGGTCTATCTCGGAAGTGAAAGCATGTCTACACTCTTGGACAACACAAATGGCTAAATAAGTGGGAGATAAACTGCCCCTGCAGCAGCACCAAGAGTGGATCTGGTTGCAGCGCCTCCTCCTGCTGGACATAGTGGCCATAATGAATAAAGGGAGGATGATGGACTGAACTTGTTGCCATTCAAAACTTCACAGTTTACTTTCTCTTGTTTCCCAGCTTCATATTTGCAACCTTGTTGCAGTTTCGCTAACCTTGGTTGTGATTAAACGATCATAGACTAAACAAATTGCAGGTGTTAACTAACTTATAATTCAAAAAAGAAATGACAAAAAAAATTTTCTTCTTTTTTTTTTTCAAAATAGTAGTAAGGAGCCTCGCAAAGAATAGAATTAGTCTCCGGTAAACTATTTATAATTGTAAAAGAAAACCATAGTTAATTCATTACAAGATGTATTTTTTAATGATTTTTTTTAAATTACAAATGGAGGTTCATGATCTAGTAAAAAAAATTGAAAATAAAAAAAAATACATAAGTTTTATTGATAAAAATTTAAATTCGAGATCTTTTGAAATTCAAGTTGAGAGATGAGCTCGTGTAACATATCAGTATTCCCATTTTTTTCAAATTGGTCCAATAAATCATTCAAGTGCACAGACAAGGATCAAGTTATGTTGTATTGAAGCACATATATCTCAGTGCAGTTCGAATTGTCTCCCACAACAGAGAAAGACAACAAGAGAATTTACTCCAGCAGCAAACCAAAAGACAGCCGACAAATCAAAAGTTCAACTCAAAGTACTGTTCAGGAGAAGTACAACAGTTGAGCAATCCATGAATCATGGCTCTTTCTCTTTCATCAGATAAATGGAGGAAGTACCACCCAACGGCTCGGGTACCTTTCTCTCCCCTCTTTGCCGTCAAACAACTGCGAACAAGCCAAATATATGGTATGTCTGTAAGCGTGACAGACAGCTAAGAAAGCGATAAATTAAGCAACAATTTACCTTCTCGAGACGACGATGTCTGGCCAGAGCCCAATCTGTCATAACATGCGCACTCGCCACCATGAACACGTAGCCCGCCACCGTCTGGGTGGCCACGTTGAAACCGAGCCACTGGTAGATCTCCGTGGTGTAGTTCGCGCAGGTCACCATGTCGAACAGGAATCCCCGAGGGATCTGATAGCCGCCACTTCCATCAGGGCTCCTGAGGCCCCTCAGTATGAGATGGCAGTAACAGTTCGAGAGCTGACACAGCAACCCCAATCCGAGCCCCACCTTCACCTGCAGGTCCCTCGCCGGTGTGTACAGAGGGTGGTTCACGTAGTATCCGATGAAGGCACCGAACGTCCAGTAGTGGGAGCAATTCCTGACGACGACGGAGATGGGCGAGGTCGCGTGGCTGAACCTGTGCACGAAGTAGGTCTCCATGATGCGTTTGAAGTAGTGGAAGCACCAGTAGTACATGGCGTATGTCTGTGCCGGGTCCACACGGCGTTCGCCGGTGCCGGCGCCGTGTCCGAAGTACTTGTACACGGCCGGGAAGTAGTAGAAGATGGGGTAGATGAGCAAGGGTCCCAAGTACTCCAATAAGAAGAGCGTGCTGTAGGAGACCTGGGGACCTAAATCCTTGAAGAGGACCGTCAAGTTCTTGGGGTTGTTCTGGTCGCAGTAATCTGAGAGACTCCACTTGGGATTCAGCACGGTTGGTTTCTCTTCGGTGCTCAGTAATGGCAAGCTCAGAGTGAGTCATTGCCTTGAAGGATAACACCACTTCGCTGCATGGTTAAAATAACTGCATTTTAGTGGTTTTAAGCCTACAAAATCTCATATACAGCAACATATATCATCTTATAGAATATACATAGTTTTACTGTTAGTAATGTTCATGTAGGATTAACCACTAGAATAACATGTTATCTGATGAGAGAAAACATATATAAGAAGATTTAGGAAGAAGAGAGGGACAGACTTCGAGCATATATCTCCTGCTGCAAATCCTTTACAGTGGCCTGCAATAACACATCTGAAGTGTTCATTATACCATCAAAAACTCTACTGTGGATCGACGACATATATGGATGGCTTACGTACGTAGTCTTCGAGCTCGATGCCTCCCCTGATGAACTCCTGCCCACAGCGCGATACTACTTGCACCTTCATCGTCCACATGCACTTGCTCTCAGACGCCAAGCAAGAGGAGGGCAAGTGCTTTGCTTGGTCTGCCGGTTTGGAGCGTTTGTTCCCTCGGTTGGCGAGACATGTACAGTATATATGTTAATACATGTATAGTCCGCCAGCAGGAATAGTCTTTTTTTAATGGGTAAATTTCAAAAAAAAGGTCTAAATTCGTCCAAACTATTATGTTCGTCTAAAAAAATTAATATTTAAATTAGTTGCTCTTCTATTGTGTAATTCATTAAAATAAGGTCGTTAAATATCGCGTACGTAATTAAGTCTCATATCACCCACTTTCTATTTTTCTACCCCGTTACACATAAATATTAATATTATTTTAAATATATATTCTAAACTTGGTTTATATTAAATAATATAAGAATCATATAAAACAATAATATATTAATATTTAATTTTTTTGATTTAAAAGTTCTAAGTCATCCATGTGGTAGTTGTCGAATCAAATTTAATATTTTTTCCAATAAAATTAAAGTGATAGGTTAACTCTACAATCAACTTAAAATTTTATGAATGTCTACATAAAAAATAAAAAAATTCACTAGATTTGCAGAAAGTTTGAGCCTTTTTTCATTCAATTTACCCTTATTAAATAATAAAAGCATTGCTTTTGCATAAATTACAAGGAGAAAGATATACAACCCGATTGTGAAAATAGGTTACCAATAAGTGATGTAACACTCGGAATTTTAAACCCTACAATTACCCTAACAAAAATAAGCTAAGTGTGTGTTTATTTTATTTTATTATGTATATTTAGAATACCGTTGATCTTAAAATTTAAAAAAAAAGAATGATATTTTGACAATCCATTTACACAATCATTAATAAAACAGAATCCACGAATCATGCAGTGTGTAACACGTTTGGCATGAATATGAGGAGTTTTATTAGTTAAATTTTCAATACCATGTATCATGTGCCACTACAATAAACTAAACGTAAGTAATTAAAAAAAGAAAAGAGGTGGTTGTCGACCATTTCCATCCGGTTTCGCCAAAGCAATGATAAGTCATTTGATCTTGACACACACTAGAGGAGGTTTGTTAATGTGTATATGAGCATAGGCCTACACTTATTGTAATTTAGAACGTTCTCACATTAATTCAATTCCTCCGTTGGCAGTGGCTCCGGCTCCGGTGGGGACTTTGGTTTGCTTCGGACGAAGAGAAGAACACAGGGGCAGCCCTCTGTTCCTTTCGAAGAAGAGACATAAATTAACTTATTTTAACCCTAAAACCCTGACATGACATCTGGACCATCGAGAAAAAATGGACGATTGAAATTATTTTATTCTTTAATTTATAATATCAATTATAAATCTCTCAATAAACGATCGAGATGCACTCTATAAAGATGCATTAGTGCTCAACAAGCACATTAATTAATTAATTATAT
This sequence comes from Pontederia paniculata, assembly GCA_001647135.1. Taxonomy (NCBI): domain Eukaryota; kingdom Viridiplantae; phylum Streptophyta; class Magnoliopsida; order Commelinales; family Pontederiaceae; genus Pontederia; species Pontederia paniculata. The sequence continues at coordinate 3,689 of LTAE01002802.1, read as the reverse complement.
ATTTATATATAATTTAGTGCATCTATAAAATATTTCCTGCTATGTAAAGACAGGGGCGGAGAAAAAAAAAATTAAGTGGATTCACTATTTATTATAAGTACATACTAATTACTTCATATAGTTTCGTCCTACATCAGTTTTTATAATTAAACGAGTTTTAAAATAAGGGAAAATATTTTATCAAATTTAAGGTTCAACTCGAAGAAAGAGGATAAGTAAAAAAACTTAATATAGCGACGATAATAAAAAAATAAGAAACTAAATATGTAATTAATAAATATAAATTTTTTAAGATCGTTCGATTAAAAATAAAATATATGAAATATGGAGATAGAATAAACGCTAAGTATGTGTATCCCAAAAATTAGATATATTCTTATTTCATAATGCATTTGCATTGACTCAAATAAAAAATAAATTTTGATACTATAAAAATGTTTAATAATTCATAATTAATTATTAGTTGTTACATTAAAGAAAATAACATGTTAAGATAAAAAAAAAATCAAGAAATGTAGTTCAAATGTAATGTAAAAAGATATAAAGTAAATGTTATTACATGAAGAAAGAGAATTTATAAAAATAATAATTAAACTAAAATTTTGAGCAGAAAAAAATATAAGTATATAAATTCATATAATTACATTAAGAATTTTATAAGAAAAAAAATAAAGTTTAACAAACTTTTAACATAGATTATTTATTTTACTATAGATGACTTTAGCTAATGAATAATAAAATAATTTGAAGTGGCTGACTTTAGCTAATGACTAGTAAAATTAAAAGAAAACATCAACAGGAAAAGAGTGGAAAATGTGATAAAAGGTGAGTTTCGAGCCCAGTCAAAGGGCACCTATGCGTGAGCACAAACCACCCGGCCTAAGGAAAAGCATTGATATATATATATAATTTCAGTGCCTGCACTTGCAGGCATGGAAGACACCTAGCTCCGTCCCTAAAAATACAGATCGCATCTTAATTCTTCGATGTCTAACCACGTTATAATTTTTGTATATTTTTAAGTAATATTACAACATGTGTAAAAAAATATCGTGCATGTTATTTTATATCACATAGTGGGATATATATAAGCCCACATACTAAGCAGCCCAGGAGTCCAGTGGCAGACACATAAAAAAAATTGAACTAATAGGAATAAATTCACCTTTTCATAGGAGCTAGGATAAATAAATAAAAATAAAGTAAAAACTTAATCAGACGTCGGATGGATGCCACGTGTCCTGGGCAAATTAAATAAAAAGGGGGCCAATTCTTTTTCCCCTTCTCGTTTGCTTTGCTCCTCTCCTCTCTCTCTCTCTCACTCATCTGACGACGCCATTGACAACATATTAGCGCGAGCTCGGCAATGACATTTCAATCATCGAATGTGTACGACTACGAGCCCCTTGACTACGTGAACACGGGGATCTCTCTCAGACGGATTGCAGATTGGACCCGAGCCATCACACTGACGCACAGGAGGAGACCGATACTTCACCATTTTTCCCGTGTCCATCTTGCTTGAGTTCATGCTGCTCATCGTCCGGAGGATTCATCAGCAGTTGGGGGTCAGTGCGGAATCTTGGGCACACGACCTGAAACCCCTATCTTGTTCATCGATATCGTTGTCGAGGCTTTTTATAAAGGTAATCGTTATATGCATCACCATGTAATATTATAATAAATTATTTAAATTCATTACATTGTCTTGTTCACTTATTTTAGTTTACAGATAATATGCATTGCTTGACAATATAGATTACTTTTAAAGTGGCAATCTGAATTGCTCATAGAAGAAGTGGCAATCGAGATTGCAACTTAGATAACAATCTATTATATTTTTTCATTCCACGTTCGCCCTTTAAAATTTTATTCAGATAAACGATAAAAATAATCAAATAAATAATAGTATAATAAATTTTATTAATCTTATCATTATTATTCTTATTAATTAATATGATTAAAAAATTATAGTAGATTTTTCATATATTATAAAAAATATATAATTAATTATTAATTATTTTAATATAATAATTGTTTATTATTATTATAAATAATATACTATTTATTTTATAAATTTATTTGTTTGCTGTATAATTTTATGGGTTAAGGATATATATTAGTTAATCAAATTCACAAAATTCAAATAAAAATTATATAAATTTTCAAATTTAACTATTCTGGTAAAAATTTGTACATATTTATTAATCCTTTTTATATAATATATAAGGTAATGAATATTATCAGACATATTATTTATGCATATCAATCACACTATCTTATAGTCTGTAGGAACTGTAATGTCTCATCGGTGAGCACTTAAACCTCAATGGAAAATAGAATGAATGAGGGGAGGGTAACACAACTTCTAATTGTACCTATTCTTAATGTCTGGTGCGCGCCATCAGCAGATCGACATATTGAACACAGTCGGAGAATACAATTGATCGGACGAGTACGCCGCTATAGCGGTAAACCTTTATGATCAAACATGTCTCAGTTCTGAATGGTTGATTGGATTAGTGATACAACATGATTAATTCAAATTAATGGTAATGAAGAGAAAGATGAACTTGTCTACGTTATAAGTGTGACTAGATTTAATTTTGGGGATAAGGTTTACACTAAACTTAAATTGTGTAGTCAGATGATGGGTGATCTGCTAGGTAACTTATTTTATTTAAATAATTGTTAGATGTAAGAGAAATTAAGTTAAAGTATGGAATGAGTATTTATTAAAGCCAAGTGATAACTGTATTGTTAATTTAACAAAGGATAAATGCATGTTAGGGGGTAAGTAGCCTATGTATATTAATTAAGTAGGACTTTTAGGATTTTGAGCTGAAAAAAAAGAGAATAAATAAATAAATGTGGTCATATAATACATACGAATAAATATGGCCTTATTTTCGGAATGTAATATACTGTTACATTTGAAAGAGTTAACATATAGCTACATACATATACACACCTTATTTTCATGTTTAATGCCATGCATAAGGCTACTGGTTAACTGGTGAACTGGAGTAAATATAATATATTGAGAAAAGGGGTTATAGATGTGGTGTATTAGGTGTCAAGTTTATATAATTGCACATGTTGACAAGAGGTAAAATGACAGTGTAAGTGTTGGATTGATTTGAGTAAGAATAAATGTTAAGCAGGTATAGTAGATGTATATGTATTTGTAAAATAAGTTATATCAGTAGAAGAAACGGGTTAAAGACATCTGGACAAAATAATGTAAATGAGTATAAATATATATATATATTTGTATATAGGAAGATACTAAAGGAACCGATGAGGAGAGATAATATTTTTATGTATAGTCTCTGGATGTTATAATAGTGGTATGACTAATATATTTATGTATACCTTTAGATAATTCATAAGTATAATTAGATGTACATAAAAGAAAATGACCAACCTGAGGGAGAAACAAATGAGCATATAATACATACATACATACATACATACATACATACATACATACATACGGGGCAAAGAGTGTATAACGCACTTTTAGTATAGTACGTGTAGCGCAACAGGAAGTAACGACACTATTTGTATAAAAAAATTTGAACATTGTTCATTTATACAGAAAGTGTCGTTACTTTCTGTACAAGTGCGCTATATATTCATTTTCCCCATATATATATATATGTATGTATATACACACACACACACAT
>LTAE01002801.1:33722-43972 GCA_001647135.1 Pontederia paniculata | reverse complement strand
TCCTCCTTCATCTTTGGTCGACCGGTCATCCTCTGATCCCTTCTTCTACGTGTATACTCCTCCATTATCGGTCGCCCTCTTTACATCTTTGGTCGACCGTTTATGCTTCTGCTCCTCATCACATGTATTCTCCCTCTGATGCGGTCGACCGCTTCATATACTTAGGACGCCCACTGCACACTTGTAGTTCTTCTGATATAAATTACGCGTGCACTGGTCGTCCATTCCTTTAACTCAGGTCGACCACTACTCTGAACTTGAATATATCATGTTACATAAATCAACTCTACAAGTTTATCAGTACAGGCTGAGTTCACTTACAAATTTGTGATCATTCAAAACATTCTCTGGATCCTAGATTCAACAAAATCAATATATAGAATGTCATTAATCACAAGTTCATAAAATGTTCAACAACCATAATCCATTATAAGCTTTCTAAGGTACATAGTGATTCAATCAAATTCTCGTAATTTTGTATAGTAAACTCATAAATTTTATTTACTAATAAATAAATGTATAAAATAACTACCATATTCTTTATATGATATTTTTTATCAAGTATTATTATTTTGTTATCATCATCGGCATAATTTCTATACAAAATCAAATATTGCTCCTTATATTATACTGTTCATACTTCATAATGTTATTTAATTTTATTTAATTATTATAGTCCAAAGAATGAATAATAAAGAAAATATTAGCAATTTAATATTGATAAATCACTTCAATAATATTATATTATTGTAACTATTTGTCGCATCATATTTTAATTTAGTACAATATCATAGTTTTAACATTTTTTATATGATTAATTTAGAAAAAAATAGAGTGAAAATGATACAAAAAAAGAAATTCTCATACGCTATAATACCTTCATTCCGAGGTCCATAACATACATAGTTTAACATAGAAACATGAATACGCATTTGACCTAGAATTCTAAGTTAGGGTTCATATCATGCATTCTAAAATTTATTGCATAAAGAAATCATAACATAAACTAATAATGTGCGGAAGGCAACATAACCATTTGATAACATGAAGTTCATAGCATAAACAAATCATACATATAGTAATATGATATACAAGAACATTCATCAAACATGGAACAACCTACATGACACCACATCCATTCCTAATTTACAAGAACTAGTAGTTCTTGTAGTACTCAAATCTTGAAATGATGTAAGGGATGAATGAATACTTGGATCCCTTTACGTACTGTGGGCTTATTTTGCATTTGGGAGGCTTACACTAACTCCCGTCGATCTAGAAATGATGTCTTATTAATAAGTTATGTTAACCAAACTTGATTAGTAATTTTATTATTTAATTCAGAATTAAGGCATAATACCGGTCTAGTAACTATTTAACATTATTATATTGCATATAATAATGGAATATATTATATTGCTATATGATTAAGATATATATATATTCTAATTTCAATATTTATGAAATATAAATTGTGCTACAAATATGTATTTAAAAGGGTCATATCTTATCCAAATTTTTAGATGTATGAATCAAACCTAACCCAAAATTCTTTGAGTTTTGAATGTATAAGAACTGGCCTTGGATCGATTATTACACTAAGAATTTTTTTCCAATAAATCGAGTTGAGCCGGTGCAGGGCGATCAGGTCACCCCAAATCATGGTCACCTCTAATGCAACATGATAATTGATCCTTAATGTTATCGAGATCTTAACTTTTGTTTTATGATTTTCTCATCATGACCTTTCTAAAATATTATGATATAATACACAAGATATTTTTGATATGTTTAAGATCTTTAGTGAATTCATTTGTTTTGTACTCCTTTGCCATAATATTTTTTTGGGTTGCCACCATTATTTACGTGGTTTTGCCTCGACTAGTCCGTGTCGTCCTGATTCACACGCTTGGCTATAGCGGGTAGGTCTCATAGTGGAATTGATTTGTGCACACAAAGACTCGAACTCTAGATCTTCTTAAGCGATGAGAAACTACTTACCATTCCATTCAACTCACATTGTTACTCCTTTACCATATTGCATAAGATTTTTGTCATAACAATTTTATGAACATATAAACTTTTAACTATTAAATAAATAAAATGAGTTGGTACCCTCTTTACCTTTATTGATCCACCGAACATTGCGATCTGGTTCTTCTCGAAAAATTAGGAAAAAAACTTAGGTTGGTTTTGAATTGGGATAAGGACAAGATCTCAAAAACCAGTACATTCGAATTGTAGGCCGATTTATAATATATGTGTAATTATTTCTTATATTAATTTAAGTCATATTATTAGTCTTATATATTGATGTATTTTATTGTTCATTGACTATTACATTGTTACACTTTAACTAATTCGTGCACACACACAATATATATATATATATATATATATATATATATATATATTTGCATACAATTTCATAGTATTTTTTTCTAATTTTTTTAGGATGTTCTGATTTTGTTTCGGTATTATCCTTATTAAAAATTGGGAACATCTTTCATATCCCGACATGACCATCATAGTCCCGAACCTGTATTGACCATTATTAATAACAATTAATATAAATATAAGATGAAATGCATGTGTGAAGCACACTAAAATATTATTGTAAATGTATAAAATAACAAAAAAATGCATGTATAAACTTAAGAAAACACAATTTACCTTTATCTTAAGATTCAATGATCAATGTTAATCTAAAAAGTCAAATAATTTCACATTACTAATGTCATGATAACATCAATAAAAAATTAAATGATAACCTAGCACTAAATTATACTCCAACTACAAATTGATGCTTGTAATATTTGGGTTTACATACCCAAATACCTTTAAAAAATTTATATGCATATGTCATATATTTTTTAAGATATGCATACATTAATCTTCACACTTGTATGTACTTTACACATCCATAAACTCAAAAGGGATTCATTTGTATGTGAAGTACCTATAATGATGTGAAATGGTTTTTTTGGATTAAGCAAGGGTGATTTGCGTCGAAGGATACTAGCACTTAGTCAAAGATTAAATGTTGACTCTTCTCCTTAAGGTGTATTTAAGAATTCAATTTAGAGCTACTGGCCTCAACCCTTAACTGAGTTTCTTCTCCACTGACTCAGCTCCCATTATTTGTGAAACAATTTTTTGAATGCAACATAGTTCTACAAATCAAAAAGTATTGTTTCACATTTTGTTAACATCACAATCCTATTTTATCCAATCCATAAATATATTAGTCATAATAGTATTGTTCCACTTGCTAATAAGATCTTTTAATGTCAAAGGAAATAGTTTTTTATATCAAAATATATCTGTCAAGTGATTGCAACATAATTTACTTCTCGCCTAGAAAATCTGACCTAACCCATGGTCAAATCGGTACTCGGCGTGTGGCAAGGTGATCTTTTCACAAAAACTATCACATATAAATTAATGATAAAGTGGAGAACTCTCAACCTATCTAACTCACCAATATCTCAAGCTTGAAATATCTAGTTCAAAAATAAAAATAAATAGTTAATCCTCTCAATTTTTAAATTAACTAATTATTAAACAAGATGCATTAAAATCAGTTGTCTCTCAACTAGGATCTCTTTCAAAAGATTTAATCTTGAAAGCACAAGTATCAAATGAGCTTAAGAGATTATGTGAAAATATTTTATTACACTTTTTCTTTTTATTTTTTATTTGAATTCTAATCTCCAAATAAGGTTGCACATGAAAGTTCGTGTAGTGGGTTATAGACTAATGATTCCCAAATCAGATGACATTAGGGCAACATGTGTTAAGGCACTTCTCAAGCTTACTTGTACGAACATTGAATTTCATAGATTGGAAAAATATTGTCATAATTAGTAGAAGAGAAACAATTAAGAATAATGAACAAGTAAAAGTTTCACACATTATATTTTTGGATTTTTTAATTTTTTCATAAAAATGCATAACACAAGAATATATGGTAAAAAGTAAAATATAATACTAAAAATAAACAAGAAATGTAATAGCTAAGTAAATATGCAGTGCATGAAGAGCATTTCCCCTATGCTCGAACTCACACCATCCTCAATGTGAACCAAACCCAAATGGTATGAGAACATATCAATTAAATAAAAGTAAAAGAATAAATGAAAGATCTCAACCAAGTTCGTAATTTTTGTGAATGTACTACAATAGGCATGTCTGATTGCCAATTTGTTAGAATATTGAAAATTATTCATCGCTCATGTCAACATTTAATAGGCTATGATGATGGTCATGTGTTTTTACATTGTTGGTATACAACTTAGTGGATTTTTTTTGCTATGCAATGACTCCATGGTGGTCAATATCTCTCTAGATGTTTCAAAAATTATGTTAGACTCCTTTGTTCACATGTGACCTTGTAGAAAATTAGCACTCAAAATAATTGTAAGAGAGAGTACTCAATCTAAAAGAAATTAACCTAACTAAAAAGAAAATAAAATAATTAGGTTGGCTCCCAACAAGCACCCTTATTTCACATTGTAGACTTGACCCTCCAATTTATGCTCAAAGTTTTCAATGAGGGGTTTGGTGCATTTAATGTCAGTGAATATGCACCCAACCATCTCCAATTTTTGGTAACCTTCTTTAGTGATTGTAGTTTTGGTCTTGCTTTGATTTTTTGAAGTTTCCTCTAGTTAATTTGGAGTTGGAATCTTTGGTAGCCATTGTTTGGATTAAGGTTGATGTTATTGATGGTGATGATGCTGATGATGATGCGGTGCTCTCCTTTTGTGGTGGTGGATGATTAGGAGATGTTATTATTATGATTGTTGGAGTTTTCAAAGGCAAGTTTATGCTTCGTACTTTTCCAGTCTTTATAATATATTCTATACCCTCCACATGTCTTTTGTGATAATATTTTCTTGGCTTCCATCTTCTTTGGTAAAAGGTTTGCCGGTAGCATGGACACATGATAACTGATCGGTTCTCAGTAGACTTCTGAGATTTGACTATTTGAGAAGACAATTGCACAACTTGCTTCTCTAATGCTTGAAGTTTTGCTTTCATATGTTTGAATTTGAGTTGAAGCTTAAATGGTTGTGAGGGAGCAAATGTTAGATTATTAATTTTGTTAGTGTACTTCAATTTAGTCAGGTGTGTCTCCAATTCATGGATAAGTTGATCTTGCTTAATGAATTACTTCTCAATTGTTGGAATAAATTGATCAAACATTCCCTTCAGTTTAGTCCTTGACTCGATTGTCGTCGATGTGATGACACCATTAGTTTGTAAGTTGTGTACTTTTATTTCTAAAATTTGATTCTTCATATTTTGTTTGTATTCTTTTTGGGTGGATAATTCATTCATCAGCGTGGCCATCATGTGTCAACATGGCAAGCAGATTTGTCACAATAATTTATTCTTCAGGTTAACAGGCTGGCTTTGTCCAAGTAAATTGATGCCCGCTTGGATTATTTTTTGTCTTCTTATTGATGGCTCCTTGATGCTTTACACTACTTATATAATTTTTCAATGGACTAAATAGTTTTAAGTTCCATCATAACACCCCACTTTTTTAAAAATATAATTTAATGTCATTTTTTAAACTTTTTAATAAAGGATATTTAATTAACTAGGCAAGAAAACCCTAAAAATTTCTTTATATACACCCTCTTCCCAAACAAACATAATAATTCATCATATCATTTTGCCACATCATCAATTATTCTTGAGAAAATGGAGAGTGCCATGCAACTCATCGCATCGAGGAGAAGACAACGATACCTGCTAGAGAATTCTTTGTGGTAAAAAATTGGCATATAAATCATTCTAATTTTAATATATAAAAATAGGTAATCAAATGTTTAGATATAAATAATTTTAAGTGGCTATTCGTGTTATAAGTTATATTAATTAAATTATGATCAATAAATTATGGTTCAAGGTTGTCAAACACTAGTTTCAATATTTAAAAAAACTTATAAGTTTACATTTTTAGGGTCCAAAAATAATTTAACTCAGTGTAGAAACTTAAATATAGTTAAATACGGATCTGACTATGTTTTGACTTGTTAAAAACTTATGTTTGTACGCATCAATAGTGAATTCGTCGATTTTATGACACAAGTGTTGCATTGACATTTTGATTAGTGGGGATGTCAAAGTGCAAGTAATTATGGATTCAAATTTCACTACCTATAATATTTGTATATTTTTAAGAAACATTCTATATAGTTTTTCTATTTTTTATTTTTATATCTTTTTCTTTGTTATTTTTTTTCCATTATTTTTCTAATATTACTATCATTTTAAAAACTAATATGTTGTAACCAATTGTAATATATAGTAAAAAATAGAATAATATATCATTATTATAAGTAGTATATTAATATTAGTTTGTCAAATAATTTTGTCATTACTAATTTCTACACCATAATGCTTAAACAAAAAATAATAATATGATGAATTAATATATTATAAGAAATAATTAATATGATAAGATAATTAGGATAATGACAATAATATAAGAATTAAAAATATATCTTACGAAGAATATATTTTTTTAATACATAAATTTTATGAATTGAATATATGAATTTGTGGGATGTCAATTGAATCTACGTTAGAACTTCACAATTTTAGAATGAATTATAGTTGATTTTTTTTACATATTTGTGTAATTTATGAATTTTAATTTATTAATTGTTAATATTATCTTAGTTTATTTTTTAAAGAATAATATATTTTATGTGATGTTCTAAGTTATTATTATTAAATTAATATTATATCTAAACTCTATGTATTTACATATCGAATTTGCACCCTCAAATGAATTTAGGTAGAAATTTGAACTTGACAACCTTGTTTTGATTGTTATAAGAAAGAAGTTTAATTAATGACCATCAAGAGGATTATAGAACTAAACTTTGTAAATTATGTTATTAATCTAATAATTAGGTAGTATACAACAAAGTTTTTAATAAATTATAACCAGATGAATACATGGTTTATAATTAATAGATTGTTGCAAGATAAAGCAATAGTATTTTGTCAAGTAGTGTTAAATGAATAAATAGATGACATGGTAAATTAAATGCATGCGTACCATTTTGACAAGACAATTTTATTTCAAAATTTATTTATAAACTTAAACTATTAGTTAAGAAAAAGATTAAAATTAGGAATCCTAAGTAATATATTTGTTTTTTTATTTTGTTATAAATAATGTTGTATAGATTTTAAATTGCTATGAGAGATAGGAAAATAAAAGATTTATTGTAGATACTTTCCATAATATTAGTGGATGATGAAAAAGAAAAAACTAATAAACTATAATTTTTTTAATTATAAAAAGTATCAAAAGTAAGACTTTGGAAAGAATTAAAATTTAGATAATTTTTTATATTATTACACACAGGAAATATATTTAGGTATGTCTATGAATATAAATTTCTTCATAAATTTCCAATAAATCTACACAACTAAATTGATAATTTGATGGTAAGAGTCATTTACATGGGGTGAGAGTATGTATATATCCTGATAATAAGAATTTTTTTAGTATGATATCATATGTAATAAATTCCTAAAAAGGTATATATTGAATATATAGGATTTGCATGTTTACATTTGGATTTTGTCAAGAGATCAACTAAGATTTTGGCGAATATGTGATGAGTAGACTTCTTTAAATGACATTTATTATATTACTCTTTTAAGTGATTACATAGTTACAATGATGTTGAACATATTTAAAGCATGCGTATGTGTGATTGCAAATAATTTTTTGTTATGTGCAATATTATGTTGCATTGTGATGCTTTTGACTTTTTTGCTGAAGTAATGTTTCGAAGAATAAATTATGAAAGTTTATAGTTTTATGACTATTTGAATTGATGATGAGATCTATTTATGAATTTACTATGATAATAATGCATTAATATATAAATATGAATAATTCTATAAAGGCTACCTTGTGTGTTAGGCTGTGATCCTCATTAGCCATCTTAATTCAAATTGATAAAACAATCCATTAAGACAATTGATTGTAGCAACCCATTAAGAAATTGATTGTAGCAACCCATTAAGATCATTGATTGTGGCAACCTATTAAGTCCATCAAGTGTGAGGTAACATATTGATTTTTTTGAGACAACAAACTATTAAGACCACTAGAATTGCAATATTAAGTCCATCAGAATAATACCTATTAAGACCACAAGTATGACAATTATTAAGACCACATACATATCGCCCCTATTAAGTCTTTTGAGATCGCCTAAAAATCACTAAATGATTTACGAATTCTTGATATCTAAATATATTATTTAAATTTGTAATTTCAAGTGATTCAAAAATAGATTTTGGTTTGCCAATTTTTTAATATTTGTGGAAGTTAACAATTTACTCACTAAGCTTAATCAATTCTCATCACTCTCATTTTAATATTTTTGCAGGTCATGAGTCCCGAGTTTTGCTTGCTATGATATCAACATCAGAAAGTATGGGCTAGGAATGAGAGAGACAATAACATTACGCTATGAATGAGTTTAGGTCCTTCATCATTCTTCTTATTTCGTTGTAAGGGGATTATAACTTATTTATTTTGGATTTGATGTTAGTGTCGCACAATCATTTGGCTCGGTCAACTTTTCATTTTGTTAACTTCAAGATAAAGAGTATATGGCTCAAACAATATTTCCTTGATAAGAGCTTGAGAGTCATTTTAGAGTTTTTGTTTACTTAGATGCTATTATGATAATATTTGAGCAAAGGAATTCTTATATAGAATTGAATATGATTTTTGGGTAACACCCTTGTGGTGCCTCAATGGGGAGATTAGGGTGTCACATCCATGACTCTTACATAAACTCCAATACATGAAATCAGGAAAAGGCCTACTAACTAGCTATAAAAATCACTGAAAACTTCACTCACTCTTACCATGTGAAATTCTTTCGTCAAAGCAGCACCATCATTTGTTAACCTTGTTTACCTACAAGATCACATGGGACAAACTATCTCATGAGCTTTTGGCCAATATGTAATGTCTTTACAATTACAATGACTCGATGTATATCATCAATATGAAGGGATAGCGACAACATAATGTAATCTTTATGCATCAATAACACAATAACAATTAAATGATTAAGCCTTTTGACTTTTAGCAATTTCAATGACAATAACAATCGATGACATGAACATTCAATAATATTAGACTTCTTAGTGTTTCAATATTAATAATAATGTATCAATGTTAGACTTCAATATGAGCCATGCTTAGTCATATTAAAATTTTCTCTTGTGACTTTCGAAACCATCTCCATATAGTCGTTCACATTCAATATGAGCCATGCTTAGTCATATTAATAAGGATTTGTGATCTTTCGATCCGCCAATCATGAAATGAAAATCCTATATTCAATTTAATAAATTTTAGCAAGTCAATTACAATTACTGGAGGATTGGGTTAACCTTGATCAACCAATGTGTTTAGCTAAACAAGGGACACTTTACACCCATGGACATTTTGAAGAATGTTGTAGTTTCCACATTTGGATCAACAATAGTGCGGGAATTTCAATTCCCTAATATCCAACATGCGACAAATATGCACTCCAATATGTCTATTCAATTAATTAATAAATCAATATATTAACATTTTAACTTACTTCAACTGAGCATAAAATTCATATTCTAAGTGAGCAAAAAATCATCTCTCAATGCTATTATAAAAAGAAGGTCAGTCAAATTGTTGAATCTGGGATCCCGAGAATATTTTGAATGATCACAAATCTGTAAGTGAACTCAGCCTGTACTAATGAACTTGTTTGAGCTGATTTCTGTAACAGGATAAATTCAAGTTTAGTACAAGGGTCGACCTGAGCTGAAGGAATGGACGACCACTGCACACGTAAGTTATATAAGAAGAGCCATAAGTGTGCAGTGGGCGTCCTAAGGATATAAGCGGTCGACCAGCATCAGAGGGAGAGAGAGCATATAATGAGCAGCAACAGAACATAACCGGTCGGCCAAAGATATAGGGAGGTCGACCAGTATTAGAAGGGAGAGCATATGGAGGAGCAAAGCATAGACGGTCGATCAGTGGTGTAAAGAGGGTGACCGATAATGAAGAACAGTGAGGGATCAGAGGAAGACCGGTCAATCAGAAAGAAGAGAGGACGACCGGAGGAAAAGGGCTGAAATGAGGAGGTCGCCTGGTGATTGATGAATTGGCGACCCCAATACACAAACTTCCTATACAAAGTTGG
>LTAE01002801.1:6507-23701 GCA_001647135.1 Pontederia paniculata | reverse complement strand
ATAGTGTCCTTCGTCTCCTCGCGTTGGTGTTCCCTACGAGCTGCCCTCATCAAGCTGTTCAGGAACTCATTCTGATCTTCTAGAGGTGAATTTGGATTGTCAACAACCAGTGGTGGATTTGGTGCACCAGTTTCAGGAGGTGCATTGATCATGTTGGGTACTGGAGGTGGGTTAACACGTCTAACAGAACGTCGTGGAGGCATCTACATATAAGACAATCATACAAGTTTTCATTAATGAGATCAATAATCTATTCTCGAATTTAACTCATACCTGATGGCGTGATAATAGCTCGTGATGCTTGCACATGGACTTCTATCTATCTAGGGACAGCTAAAAGTGCCCCTCATTAGGCTCTGATACCATACTTTAACGCCCCCAAATTCGACCTTGGCACCTGGCAAAATCATGACTTCAGGGACGCTACCACACAATATCATTACCTGTAGTTTGACCATTTGACCGGTCAACTAAAGGGCCACATCATATCAATACAATATATGAAAACTAAACATCTCTGCTATATAGAAAATACTCATTTTTGTTTCATCAATTCCAATAAAAAACTATAATCCAACAATAGACTATAACATAATACTAAAAAAATAGAGTTCATCATCCTCTCCATGATAAAATCACAAGACAATCTTAGACTAGGATCCTCTGCCATGTGCAAGTAGACCATCACGAGTTCCATTATCATCAACACCATCATCAGCACCTAGTTATCCTCAGGGCGGCCTGCAAAATTGAATGTTTTGACACTCAATATGTAAAAGGCATAAATAAGATAATCTGGGACATGGATATCAATTAACAATACTTAACAATTTCAATATAACAATTCTTTACTTTTCAATCTCAATACTCCATGAATAGAAAAAGTAGCAATTCGTGTTTCAACGTGTACTTTAGGCTGAATTGCACACTTCGAAACATTTTTTTTCTAATAATATGTTTCTTCTTCTTTAATTTTCTTTTGCATTGTGGGCAAGAACTACACCGACTTAGAAACTAGGAATGATATTCTATACAATGTTGGTCTTCGGCCCTATCTGGCCAAGAGATGAAGCATGACTTCCCACGCTTCTTCCGGCATTCTCAGGCAGGCACGATGCGTGTTACAACAACTATTCTTGCTTCATTTCTTTTTCAAAAGAAAGAAAACGGAAATACTATTTCTTTCCCAATCTTATAACTATTCTTTTGTATATATCTCAGTGGCTTAATAAATATATAATGGCACATTGGAGGAACGTCAGTTTAGTTTAAAGAAAAAATGAAATCCCAACCCACACTTTGCTCATCAAAGAAAGAAAAGTCTGTTTCCGCCATTAGAGCCTGCGGACACAATTAATGTTCGGACAGATAATTAATTAATTTATTAATTGTTCAATAATGCAATCGTCACGTAGACATATAAATGTGTAGTTTCCAGGGTCTCGCGCGAGTTGGAAGTCCCATCCGCCACGTCTCACACGTGCCAAAGGTGGGACCCAACAACCAGCACCATCACGTTTTTTTATGGAGGAGGAGGAGGGAGATGGGCGTTGGGTCCCATTCGCCACCGCCACGTGGTCCACCTCGTCGAGCCAACCGAGTCAAGCGGGCGGGCCCCGCCATCCGCCCGTACACGTGCGCCCGCCCCCGCCCTCCGGTTCTCTCTTGTCGGCCGGTCCCCACACCCTTCCCCCTTCGCTGTAAGACTCGAAACACCGTTCCCTCCTCCTCCTCTCTTCGCAGCGCGACACGCGTCCATCAACTCCACAGGGTCCCACTTGCACCTGCACGGTTCACGTGCTCCCCCATCCAACACATCCAAACACGGACCATTTCAGCAACTTGGTAACAAAAAATTACGTGATGGTCTTTTTTTCTTCTCTCTCTCTCTCTCTCTCTCTTATTTTTCCGATTACTTTATTTAGCCACCTGACAAATACGAGTATGCGTTATTGACCGTTTCCCTTTTCACGTCTTTTGTTATCTTTCATGTGCAAATGAGATTGGAAAAACAAAATATAGCAGCAGTCAGCAGAGATCTCTGATACATGATGACTTGTTCCAACTCGTTTCTCGTCTGGGTTGCTTCAGACTTGAGAGTGGTCATCATGACACGGAATCTTCCAGCGTAGAAAACTACAGTTACAAGTCTCGCCACCTTTCGCCGTTCTACTATTTACTACTGGTCGTGGCATTTTTGTTGTTTCTCTGAACTTCCAGGGGCATTAGCTGATCACTTGTGTGCTTTTTTTTTAATTTTAATTTAATTTTTTAAAGTCAGCACATCTCCATCTGCAACTCCAACTCCAACTCCAACTCCATGGAAGGAGCTGTTTTGGACTAAGCTCTCTTCTCACATGTCTCCTCCGGTTTCTTCCTAGTCTTCCTTCTGATTCTTCTTCACCCCTCGGATCCAGTCATCTGCGCTCACTTCTCTCTGTTTTCCTACTCTATCTTAGTTTTCTGCCTCAGAGTTAGATTGGATTCCGGAAGCTTATCGGATTTCGATCTCTTCTGTTCTGCTCTCGCTGCTGCTTGAAACGTCTGTGGGAGGCGGATGATGCCGGAGATCGATGGGAAAGAGACGGCGTCGCGCGGCAGGATGCCGACCTGGAGGGAGAGAGAAAACAACATGCGGCGGGAGCGGCGGAGGCGGGCGATTGCGGCGAAGATCTACTCCGGGCTGCGGATGTATGGTAACTACAACCTCCCCAAGCACTGCGACAACAACGAAGTGCTCAAGGCCCTCTGTCGCGAGGCCGGCTGGGTCGTCGAGCCCGACGGCACCACTTATCGCAAGGTCAATACACCACCTCTTCCAGATCTTAATCTTTCCGTCTCTTAAAATTCTTTTACTTGTGAACCACAATGTTTTTGTCAGATGTCAAGTTTGGATTTTTTTTTTATTTTCATTTGTTCTTACTATCAGATCTCAGAAGAGAAAGTGCTATACACCTTTACTGTTGATTGGGGTTTGATTAATTTGTTGATTTGTTTGAGTTTATTACTTTTGTGGTGGATTTTGGTCTGATGTAAGAGCCAGTTGGGTGGGTGGAAGATTTAACAAAAAAAAACGAGAAACAAGGGTAAAGAAAAATTTGGATAACATAAATGTCATCTCCTCTAACACAATAGCAACGATCGAGCGATGATTTAAAGAAGAAAAACGTTTTATTACCTCTAGAATGTTGTTGCTGTCATGCAATAAAATTTTAATGCTTCGACATCTAATGCAGAACTATATTAACGAATGCATTGTCCAGTTACTGTGACATTTAAAACATCTTCCTGTTTAAGGTAACCTTTCGGCCATGAATTTTTCTTTAGCCACAATGAGCTACGCACTGACAAAATATATAGATGTATACTGTGAAAATGCAAAAAAATGAATAAGAATGCTGGAGCTATTCATCCATAACATTTGCACATAGTATAGTTTTAAGTATGAAGATGCCCTTTGTGAGATGCTACTGAAGCACAAATGAACTAGGGAGATGCTAATTCATCTTTGTCCAGCAGCATTTATTTCTTGATGCTGTTGGCAGGAAAGATGGCAGAAAATATAGGAAAAGTGGGTGGATGTATACTTTTTGGGTTGTGTCTTCGTTTGATGAATTTTATTTAAGCAGATGGGACATAACTGGTGATATAAAAGGAATCAAACTCTTCTGGTGTTCTGAGGTTTATTTTGCCTGACTAAAGCAACTTATCACATTGAGTTGGGTTCTGCTGGCCTATTGTAAGCGGATGGCATTGTTAGTAAAGATCCGTGTATGGGAATATGGGGCAGTTTTGATCAAATTGGTTTTGTGGTACCAAATATGTAGACAACCCTCCTTTGGAAGTTATTATATGGTTTTAAATGTAGAGAATATAATCAATATTTATAGATTTCTAATTGTTTCTGGACTTTGTATTTCCCTATGGGACAGTTTTGGTTTAATTTAAGTATATATAATTTCATGGAGCTAGACAATCTGACTAGAACATCAATTTAAACTAGTTACCAACATAACCTGAAGGAGTGCATTCATGCCTTGCACAAGTTTCATGTTGACACTAAATAATCTAATTTTCTAGAACATTACTTTATGACACTATTATTTGCGTACTGCTATCAATTGTTCTACTTCTTGAATAAGTGATAAATCTGTTTGTTTTCTGTTTGAATTAGTTCATGTCGTCAATTACCACATATATAACTTATGAGCATCAGCCTATCTGCAAAGTCACTTCTAGTGAGACCTAATTTATTGTCATGATTTAACACCCAGCCAATTGAGGAGGGTAATAGTTAATTTCTAAATTAACCTCAAGTAACAACCAGCAGGCCACTGCAGTACTCTTATCAAATAAATGTATGAGTATTGGTTATTCTCCATCTTGTGCCATAAAAAACTTTATTAATTGCATTCACCAGATTTAGTTGCAAACTTCTACATGTTTGCCATATAATGCATTTTGTAATTCTTTGTTTCTTTTATGTAAAGTTCATGAATTATGCTTTCAATTGAGCTGTACATAAATAATTGTGCTCTCACTAATCCCATGTTTTCAGAATGGTTGACTGTGTGACATAACTAGAATATTAAGATTTTAGCTTTCACAACATTGAGTTTTCTGTTTCCCTCTTGATGGTGCTATGATGATCTAATGAAATGTGCTGCAGGGATGCAAGCCCCCCACAGAGAGCATAGATGTAACAGGAGCTTCAGTTTCAGCAAGCCCTTGTTCTTCGTACCAGCCAAGTCCTTGTGCTTCCTACAATCCTAGCCCGACCTCATCATCTTTTCCAAGTCCCGCTGCTTCATCCTATATCACGAATGCAAACATTAATATCAATGTTGCTGATGTCAACACCCTCATCCCATGTCTAAAGAATCTCTCCTCAGCGTCATCCTCCGCATCTTCATCTAAGTTTCTGCAAAACAACCTTTTCTACATGAATGATAGCTCCATAAGTGCCCCAGTCACACCTCCGGTTGGTTCTCCATCCCCAGGCACTCCGCGCATCAAGATGGACTGGGATGACACGAGTGTTCAACCACCATGGGCTAATGTTAGATATCCTTTCCTACCGAATTCGACTCCTCCAAGCCCTCGCCGCCAGATCATACCCGATCCAGAATGGTTTGCAGGGCTTCAGATACCAACTGGAACCACATCATCCCCAACATTCAGCCTTGTATCATCAAACCCATTTGGACATTCTGGTGCAAGTTCCAGGATGCTGACTCCAGGTCAGAGTGGCACCTGTTCTCCGATTGTGGCTGGTGTGCCACATACAACAGATATTCAGATGTCAGATGACATTTCTCATGAGTTTGCATTTGGAAGCTGCAGCAACAACAGTAGTCAGGAACCAGCAGGACTGGTGAAAGCATGGGAGGGGGAGAGGATTCATGAAGAGTGTGGATCAGATGAACTGGAACTCACACTAGGAAGCTCCAGGACCAGAGGCGATTTGCAGTAGACCTGGCCACTTTCTTTTTCCTTTGCTCGCCTATTAAGATTTTTTTTTTACTTTATCTGGATGTTTTAAAGAAAACCTGTGAAAAAATCATGGTTTGTTGGATAATCAGTATTTGCAACTAAAAGTATCAGTGTGAAAATGTACAAGAGGCTGATTGATAGACTGAGAAAAGGAATTTATCAGGAAATTATACATTGTGGCATTAGCTATCATCCTTGTTACTATCCTTTTGTTGTTTTGCAACATTATACTCCTAGGATGTCTTCTCATTCTATCTTAATTTTGGTCGCAATGTAGACATTATGTTCATTTATTGCCTATGTGTAATGGCATCTGCCCAAAATATCAGCTACAGATAATTTGAAGTTCGTTACCTCACGAGAACATAAATATCAATATGCTGCGATTTTCTAATTTTATTGGGTTCTTTCCTCTTGCATTTTCAAATCTAACTTTAAGCTTTTAAATTGCACTTTGCACATTTGATATTCCAACATTTCGCCGCTTTACTTTTTTCCTTTGTTGATCGTTTAATTTTTTTTCTTAACAAAATTGCCCTCTTTCTATAAGATCGCACAAGCGAGGGAGCTGTTGGCAATACACTGCTACTTCTGCCACTATAATTAATGATATGTCGCATTTATTTTATCATAAAGGAAAATGCTATTCTCCTAACATCTTCCTAATACCTTTTTATATATATATATATATATATATATATATGTATGGCAATGAGTGTGCAACATCATAAATTACAACGGTCACTCTCCTTCACCATTTGCATGAAGACCTATGAACATATAGATTCACACTAGCAATTTACATGCACATGTGAGACAAAATAAGCCGCGTTATAATTTAGAGTACTATATATAATATATATATATATACATATAAAACTATACATTAAGAGTAATATATATTTACAAAATGATAACAAAAAGATCCAAATCTCTTGTATACTTCGTCAAAAACTGTTTTCAATCTCGATAGAGGATCATCCAACATTGCCTAAACTGATTTACTGACATGAAAAATGTAATGTTGAAGACCATTACATGAGCAAACTACAACTCTAGTCTGTATTATAATCTATCAAAATTGGGAAAAACAATTCATACATAAAACTACAAACAAATATAATTTAGAAGATAATTATCTTTTCTATTAACCTATATATCATCGCCTTAGACACTACAAATATGAAATAAGGTGCTCGAGAATATATCATGTGTTAGTAACCAATATCGAGATTTTAACATATATGACTCCTTTAATTGAGATATGGTCTCTACTTTATTTTTTTGGTTCGTTAATTTTCCTTAGGAGAAATTTGCTGTTTTAGGAGAAAAAGATCAAAAAAATCTAAACGAAAAAAAGAAACTCTTCAAAGTTTGTTATTTTGTAGTTTATGAAAAAAAATTGAAAAAGAAAATTTGAAAGAAAAAAAAATGTGCACTCCTCTAGTGCCTTAAAAAACAGGGGAGATAAAAATATTGGTTGAAATAGTTTTTTTTGGTGGAAGTCGAAAAGAAAACCAAGACTATTTTGATCTTTTAAACTTTTTGTTATGAAATTTGATCTCATGTATTTTTTTTATTTGGAAATCTTTTCTGAAATCTATTTCAAATTCAACTTTGAAATTCACTTTTGATCTTGCAATAGATGTTGATAAATTTGTTTGATCTAATTACTTCTTATCGTGTTTTGACTTGCATTAGTTCTTTTAGAACTTGTTGGTAGGTTCAAACAAGGAAAAGACTGAGTTGTGAGAAAATTAACAGGAAAAACTAAATTGAGTTGAGGTTAAGCATGAGTGTAACACCCCCAAAGAAGAACTTGCCACCTGGCAAAATCGTGACTTCGGGGACGCTTACCATCCTACATCAGTGACTTTACTTTGACCAATCAATTGACCCATGTCAGATAAAACCAACAATATAAACTAAAATATCCTTTTCCAATATGAAGAATAATAATCCGATACATAGTTTCAATAAAAATCAGAAATCAATGACTAAATCAAATAAACTACTAAAGACTCAGAATAACATTCATCTCTATCAAATGATCAGTAGGACACAACGAGGATCCTGCGCCATGTGCAAAACAACCTATCACGAGCTACATCACCATCAGCACCATCATCAGTACTTATTAAAGATCAAAGTGGCATGCAAAATTGAATTCGTAGAGGAAAACCCATGAGTTGTGACACTCAGTATGTAAAGATCATATATAGAAGGAAATAATAATCAGGGGTCAGTAAGAAAGTAGATCAAACATTAACAATGTGAGGCTTCATTACTTAACAATTTTTTCATTATTTCTTCTCAGTAACAGTGACATGATAATCAATGGTGTACAGTTCATCAGTACTTCTTTTCATTTATCTTGGTAGCATCTTTTAATTCAGTCAATAATGAGCATTTACCAGTACATGAAGATTCGACGATCCATCGTCATAATGGCTAGTTAGGCCATGGGGTCAACCCTAGACCCATCAGTAAGTCTTCATCAGTAACACTAACAATAGTGCTAGGGATAAATCCCTCAGTCCGTCGGGGCCTTCCTCTTCATGTTACAGATTCAAACACAATGATTAATATCTTTTACTCTTCATTACCTATTATACTAAGTTCACGTGAGAAAATACTGGCCCTACCTCAAACAATCTCGCTCAATCAATCAAACATCACATCATCCATCCCGAACATGGCTCGTGTCAGGTGTGACATGGCCTGTGTTGTTCCCAAGTTAAACGCAGAACCCAAATGTGTTGGCTAAAACGTGTAAATCGGAGGACACAAATCGTGTTAAGGATAACACGAATCGTTTTAGGGTCTTCGCACATGTCGGAGCGATGCGGCTATTTGAAGCAGTATTAGGGTTCCGAGGATCGCGGTACGAGTCCTGTAGGCACACGCGCCGTTTCATCCAGGGAGAACGTGGTCGTGGTCTGAACGACGCACGTCGGGTAAGACATGGCTGTCCTTCAAGAGGACGCAGACCGTGTTCGCATGAACACAATTCGTTTTGTGCTGAAGTGACGGTGTTTCATCTAATGCGGCTCATTTCAAACGCATTTTCCGCCGACACCCTTGACGCAGACCATGTTAGGTAACACGGACCGTGTTCCATAACATCTCATTAACTTATTAATTAAATCTAAAGAACCCTTTCATTAAAACCCCGATTAACATGCGATTAATCTTTCAAAAATATTCATTAATCATCATTAAGCATCGGTTAAAACCAAAAATTAATTATTCTTAATGATCTAATTACATACCTTGTTTCCTCCCTATATTCCCTCGGTCTGCGTGTTGTTGCTTCCTCTTTGCTCCGTACGTCGTTGACCTCGTCTCCTCCTTTTGGCGTGATTCCCGAGACCAAAAAATTCTCTAAGGATGAGAGAGAAAAAAGAAGAAGAGATGAGAGAGGACAGGGGAAGTGAGGGGAGAGGTTACCTGACGATTGGGTAGAAAATAATGAGGGTTATGAGGAATTAATTTCGTGTTAGGGGTTTATATAGGGTCACTTAGGGTTCTCAAAGTTTTGGCCGTCATTAACCCAATTTCTTTAGGGGTGGGCTTTCCACTTAAGCCCAACACGACCAGCGTCCCAATGGACCCGACCCGTGTTTTGCCAACACGACCCGTCACCGCCCAACACGACCCTTGTCCGCATTGGACACAACCCATATTTGGTTGTGGTGTTACATTACAACCTCCATAAAACTCAGATTTGTCTTCGAATCTAACACTAACATCTATCAATTTATTTCAATTCTCATCAGGGAATAACCTACATAGGAACAATGTCATTTTGTAGATCACCATGTACTGTAGATAAGTTTTAGTTGTGTACCTAAGGAGTCATAGACATGCGGTTCGACGTTTGACTCTTCTTCCGCCATTATATTGTACACTCGATCTTGCATCAACTTGAGGGGCCTCCTATGCCCCTAGAGCTTTGAGGAGCCAACTTTGGTTCTGGACAGTCCTTGATATAATGGTCATGCTTTTCACAACGAAGACATGCCCCCGTCTTGTAGTGACACTCCCCTATATGTTGTTGTTTACAGTTTGGGCATGTCCCCTTGTTAGTCAGTTATGGTTGTTGTTGTCCTTCCCGTGGTTCATAAGGTCTGGGACGCTCTTCTTGATGGTGATCTCTTGCTTCAGAAGCCTTGTTTTGTCTCTTGTCATCCAACCTAACCTTGTCTCTGTTCTGGGGGCGTGTTGCCTCTTTTTCTTTTTGTGTTCTCCTCCAGTCCTCATGTTCCCATTCCAATTCTAGTGCAAGCTCAGAGGCCTCTTGTATTGTCTTGCAGTTTCCGCTCATGACCTTGGCTCTCAGTCCCGAATGCAGCCCATTGACAAACCTCTTTGTCCTGGACTTCTCATTCTTTTCCAAAGTGCAATATTTCTCTAGCTGCAGGAACTTGACTAGGTATTGCTATACAGTCTTGACTAGAAATTGCTCTACAGTCCTGCCTTCCTGCTTTAGTTGCAGGAACTCCTCCTGTTTCCTATCCTTCTAGTATTGGGGCAGGTAACGCACTTCAAAGACTTCCTTGAAGTCCTCCCAAGAGATGTCACCATGTGTTGCAAACTTCGTGCTCTTCGTAGCATTCCACGAGTCCTTTGCATCATCCATGAGACGATTTACTGCAAAGATAATTTTCCTCTCCTCCGAACATTGCATCTCCACGAAGATCTCCTCCATTTTCTCTATCCATTTCTCAGCATGACCAAACTCCTCAGTTCCCTTGAATTCTGGAGGGTGTTGCTTCAGAAATCTTTCAATTGTGTCCCTTGTCTCCTCAAGTTGGTGTTCCCTACGAGCTACTCTCATTAGGCTATTCATAAACTCATTCTCATCTTCAGCAATCTCTGGCGTGAGATTTGGCGTGATAGGTTCTAGGGGTGGATTTGGGTTGGCAATAACTGATGGTGGATTTGGTGCATCGATTTTCAGAGGTGGTCTTGTCATGTTAGTTCCTAAGGGTTGGTTAGCATGTCTAACGGAACATCGTGGATGCATCTACATATAGGACAATCATACAAGTTTCCATTAGTGAGGTCAATAATCTATTTTCGAATTAAACTCTTACCTGATTGTGTGATGATGACTCATGGTGCTTGCACATGGACTTATATCTATTTAGGGATAGCTAAAAACTGCCCCTCATTAAGCTCTGATACCATTTGTAACGTCCCCAAAATTAGACCTTGCAACCTGGAAAAATCGTGACTTCGGGGATGCTACCATCCTACATCAGTGACTTTAGTTTGACCAATCAATTGACCCATGTCAGATAAAACCAACAATATAAATTAAAATATCCTTTTCCAATATAAAGACTAATAATCCGATACATAGTTTCAATAAAAACCATACATCAATGACTAAATCAAATAAATTATAAGAACTCAGAATAACATCCATCTCTATCAAATGACCAGCAAGACACAACTAGGATCCTATGCCATGTGCAAAAATATCCATCACGAGCTACACCACCATCAGCACCATCATCAGTACCTATTAAAGATCAGAGTGACCTGCATAATTGAATTCACAGGGAAAAATCCATGAGTTGTGACACTCTGTATGTAAAGATAATATATAGAAAGGAATAATAATCAGGGGTCAGTAAGCAAATAGATCAAACATTAACAATGTGAGGCTTCATTACTTAACAATTCTTTCATTATTTCTTCTCACTAACAGTGACATGATCATCAATGGTGTATAGTTCATCAGTACTTCTTTTCATATATCTTGGTAGCATTTTTTAATTCAGTCAATAATGAGCATTTACCAGTGCATGAAAATTTTAACGATCCGTCATCATAATGGCTAGCTAGGCCATGGGGTCAACCCTAGACCCATCAATAACAGTAGCAGTAAGGATAAATCCCTCAGTTCACCGGGGCCTTCCTCTTCATGTTACAGATTCAAACACAATCATTAATATCTTTTACTCTTCATTACCTATTATACTAAGTTCACGTGAGAGAAATACTAGCCCTACCTATTATACTCAATCGATCAAACATCACATCATCCATCTCGAACACGGCCCACGTCAGGTGTGACATGGCCCGTGTTGTTCCCAGGTTAAGCGCATAACACAATTGTGTTGGCTAAAACGTGTAAATCAAAGGACACAAATCGTGTTAAGGATAACACGGACTGTTTCAGGGTCTTCACACACGTCAGAGCGATGGGCCGTTTGATGCAGTATTAGGGTTCCGAGGATCGCAATACAAGTCCTGTAGGCACACATGCCGTTTCGTCCAGGGAGAATGTAGTCATGGTCGGAACGACGCATGTCGGGTAAGAAATGGCCGTCCTTCGAGAGGACGCGGACCATGTTCATATGAACATAGTCTGTTTTGTGCTGACGTGATAGCATTTCATCTAACGCGGCCTGTCTCGGACGCATCATCCACTGGCACCCTTGACGCGAACCGTTCCTATAACATCTCATTAATTTATTAATTAAATCTGAAGAACCCTTTCATTAAAACCCCTATTGACATGCGATTAATCTTTCGAAAATATTCATTAATCATCATTAAGCATCGATCTAAACCTAAAAATTAATTCTTTTTAATGATCCTAATTACATACCTTGGGATTTGTTCCTCCCTATCTTCCCTCGATCTGTGTGTTGTTGCTTCCTCTTTGCTCCGTACATCGTTGACCTTCGTCTCCTCCTCCTGGCACGATTCTCGAGACCAAAAAATCCTCTAAGGATGAGAGAGAAAGAGAAGAAGAGAGGAGAGAGGAAGAGGGAAGAGAGGGGAGAGGTTACCTAATGGCTGGGTAGAAAATAATGAGGGTTATGAGAAATTAATTTCGTGTTAGGGGTTTATATAGGGTCACTTAGGGTTTTCAGAGTTTTAGCCAACATTAACCCAATTTCTTTAGGGATAGGATTGCCACTTAAGCCCAACACGACCAACGTCCCAATGGACCTGTCCCATTTTGTTTTGTCAACACGGCCCGTGTCTGCATTGGACGGCCCGCGTTTGGTTGGGGTGTTACAATGAGCGTCACCACCTGAGTGTCATCACGTAAGGAGTACGAAAAAAATGTCACTAGTTTTATTGCAAGATTTGATCATCATGTCAACAAAAACACTAAAGAATCAAATTCACAAAGAGAGGAGATTGATTAAAAGAGGATGATGGAAGTCATCATACAATAGTTTCAACATTTTGAAGTTATGATTTATTGAGCTTTGTGATCAGATAGATGAGCAAAAAGGTCAAATTGCACACTACAACAAGTAACTACTCAACCAAATCAAAAAAGAAATTGCCAAAGGCAACGAGTTGCTAATCCCAAATATGATGAAGAAGAAGAAGATGAAAATGATGAAACCTTTGTTGCAAGAGAATGCCTAGACATGTTCACATTGAAGGAAGAAGGAATGAACAAGAAAGGGATCGAGATAGAGATGAAGTTAATATAAATACAAGTTTAATTAAATTATCTCTCCATACTTTCCAAGGAAAAATAATCCCGATGTCAATATTGATTATGAACAAAGAGTAGAAAGGATATTTGGCTATCATAGAGGAGAAAAATGCTAAACTTTTTGATATATATTTTGCTGATTATGCTATTACTTGGTGGAATCAATTAATCATTGATAATGCTGAATTGTAGAACCTCTAATAGACACATGAAATCAATGAATATACTCTTGAGAAAAAGAGTATTACTCCTTCATAATATCGTGACTTACGAAGTAAATTGCATATTATGAGACAAAGTTCCAAACAATGGAGTACTATGTTGAGATGGAAACCACTCTCATTCATGCCAAACTCAGCAAGGATCCTAAAGACACAATAGCAAGATTTGTGTGTAGTTTAATCGAGGAATTTTTGGGGTTGTGGAATTGCACAAAGCTAAAAGGCTGATAAGCAGCTGAAACGAGATACACGTCCTATTGGCAAATTTGAAAGTTCAAATTAAGCTTCAAAATTAAGATGACGTGCAAATGCCAAATGGACAAATCCAAAGCCTGTGGAGAAAAGCAAGGTTGAAAAATCTAACTCGAAGGATAAAGGTACTGCCTCTTCCAACTCTCAAAGGACTAAAGATATTAAATATTTTCTTTTTCTAGCTTCAGGACTTATTACTTCACAATGTCCAAATACACATGCAATGATTGTGATGGACAATGGTGATATTGCATATGAAAGAGGAGTTTTCACACGAAGGTGCAACATCCTCGATAGAAGAAAGTGGTGAAGATGTTGAAAAAATAGTGCAAAATTTGGTGATATAAGAATATTACATATAAATATCCAAGAAAATGCTAAAGAACTTTGAAGAGAGAATATCATGTGCAAGAGAATATCATGCTAAATAAGAGTGAAAAAAGAGAGAAGATTGGACACAATGAAAAAAAAATTGAAAAAAGAGTGAGTAGAAAAGATAATAAAATGAGTTTTTATTTAGAGCGAGAGAGGGAGGCAAAGTAGTTTGTAACTCAATTAGGCCGATACAAGGAGGTCTATTTATCTAACATGGCTCCCTTTTTCCTAGTGTTGTTATTTATCTTTCTTAGAAATTTCAAGATGTCTTGCCTGAATAAATGCCTTTAGGTTTGCCCCCATTACTTGAATTGAACACTAGATTGACTTCATTTCGGGGGGTTGAAATACCTAATAGACCGAGTTCATTGTAGAAGCCTTCAAGTAACTCTCATAAAGGAATTCCATTGACATGAACATCAATGAATAATTTATTAAATCGATCCCATGCTTCGCGTAATATTTCTTCTTCATCTTGCATGAAAGATCGCAGTTCATCCCTTAATTTGGCTGACTTTTGAGATGGAAAGTATTTGATGATTAATGATGAACTTGTTTTTATAAGTTTACAAATCCTGCAGGTGAAGTGTTCTACTAAGTAATTTCTTTTTCCCGTAAAGAAAAAGAAAATAACCATAAAATGAGTATCATCAATAGAAACATTATTAGACCTAAAAGTGTTATAGATATTCATGAATTTATCAAGATGATCATAAGGATGCTCATTGAATGCGCTCCACCAAACTATGATGCTTGGATAATCCTCATGGTTGCGGGGTTGATCTTAAAATTATTTGAATCAATGGATGGAAGAAACTTAATTGATTTTGATGTGATAAAAATTCTCATTGTCAAATTCATCTCTTTAATTTCCTCAATCATCAAAATCCTCGTACCAAGTGCACTAATCATTTAGGTAATAAATTGTAACGAGTATAGAGTTATCCATCTCACGGGGAACAATCTAAGTAACTATCGAACTTTAGAAGTTAATATAAGACACCATTGGGTTAAATAAAGTTCAGTTTCAATGAAGTAACCAAAAAGATAAAATAAATTGTAAAAGATAGCTAATGATGACTAGAGCTTATATGATAGATATGATTAGGAACAAACAATCTTTTGCCTCTGCAGTAATTGAATTAAGTAATGAAAAATATATTTAACTCTCAGATGGATTAACAACACTTAATTTATGACTTCCTGTTCCAGATAGAATTAACTATGAATAATTTGAATAAATTTGTAACACCCACAATTGTTAAAGAAATAATAAAATGATAAATAAAATAAATTAATAAAAAGGAAATATAAAAAAAACATAAAAATAGGATATGTTAGGATTAGGAAAAGGATGAGAGTTAACCTCTCCCCTTTTTCTCAAAATTTCTCTTTTTCTCTCTACCTCTCTCTCTCTCTTTCTCTCTCTCTCTCTCATGTCTTATAGATTATAGGGAGAATCGACGAGGATAAAAAATGACGAGGAAGAAGGAGGACTATTGTGGAGGAGGAGCAAGAAGAACGATCTAGGGCAAAACAAGGAAAATGGTAATCTAATTACAAATCAAGATATGTAACTAGGAGGATCAACATTAGGGTTTATAATAGGTATTAATTAAAATAGAGGATTTATATGATGAACAATGATAATTATAGTACTTGCATAAAAGAATAATTGTTATGATTAATTTTTATTTAATTGTCGAAATTGACACTGGCAGTCATGAATGACTATTTGGAGGTCAAACATGGATCGTTTCCAAACCGACAAAGACCGCATTCATAGTCGCGAAAGATGATGAAACCAAACGTGTTCTTAGATCTTACCATAGGAGAAGTACACAAACCCATTGAACCTTGACGCGGGCCATGTTCCTCGACGGCGTTGAA
Organism: Pontederia paniculata; assembly: GCA_001647135.1. NCBI lineage: Eukaryota > Viridiplantae > Streptophyta > Magnoliopsida > Commelinales > Pontederiaceae > Pontederia > Pontederia paniculata. Next base: position 7,993 of record LTAE01002801.1, on the reverse strand, counting down.
ATAGAAGGAGTGATTGGATAGGACATGTGCCATATCCAAGATAAACGCGAACCTTGTCCCAGATGTAGAAAATGACCATGTCACATGGATGGGGTCATATTCATAGAATTGAATCGAAAGGACAAGAAACAGACCGTGTCACACATTGACTCAGGTCATATTCCTCTGTCACTGGAGTAGGAGAACGAAGCGGACTGACAGAAGCGTTCGCCCTTGGAAACATATCATGTTCCTTCTAGATGCGGACCGTGTTTCTCAGGACGATGACACCACACACAAATCCTAACCTTAGAAACTGTGTTATCCCAACGCGGACCATGTTGATCGATTGGTTCAACTATGAACCGGGATGCAGGCCGAATAACTTTTAATCGGTCGTGTCAGGATTGAATTGAAACGAGGCTAACACAGATCGTGTTGCTACGACACATGCTGTGTTTTGAATAAATGAGGGTCGGGTCACATTGAACTCGGACCATGTTACAACATGACCATGAAAGGAACTACATGGATTGTGCTCGCACTTGACGCGGGTCGTGTCCTATCGATGGAAAGGGTACACAGTAGGATGCCTGAAAAATGGACCGTGTTCATCTGAACATGGTCCGTGTTTCCTCCATCGAATAATAGATATAGATTATTTTATGTTTTGCTGTTGAATCTAGGATCCCGAGAGTGTTTTGAATGATCACAAATTTGTAAGTGAACTCAGCCTGTACTGATGAACTTGTTGAGCAGATTTCTGTAACAGGATATATTCAAGTTCAGAGTAGTGGTCGACTTGAGTTGAAGGAATAAACGACCAGTGCACGTGTAATTTATATCAGAAGAACTACATGTGTGACGTGGGCATCCTAAGTATATGAAGCGGTCGACCAGCAGTAGAGGGAGAATACATGTGAAGAGGAGAAGAAGCGTAAATGGTATATATGTATGGAGGGATCATAGGATGACCGGTCGACTAAAGATGGAGGAGGAGCGACCGGATGTAAAGGGCTGAACTGAGGAGGACACCCGATGTTGAGGAATGGGCGACCCCAAGATAACACCTTTCATACCAAAGGTTGGGAGTGGTCGTTCGGAGGGCTCAAGGTGGAGACAACGGACGACCGGAAGACCGCCAGGCTGAGGGTGGACGTCCAGAGGGCTCAGGATGGAGACAATGGACGACCAGAGTAGAAGGCATCGGATGAGTGGTCGACCGCAGGATGAGTGCGGGCTACCGGTTGGCATCAGGCAAAGACAGAGGACGTCTGGAGTCTTGGAGAGAAGACAAGCAGGTGCCCAGGAGTCTGTTGGAGCTGATGGAAGGAAGAGGATCAGACGACCGCAGGATTAGCGGGCGACCTGTGGAATTTATCAGAGGTCGTCCAGAGTATGAGGAAGACAGGTGCGATCGACCAGGAGAACTGACAGAAGAAGGAGTGGGCGTCCGAGGAATCTGACAGGAAGTCAGTGAACGTCCAGAGAATGTCTGGAGCAGACA
>LTAE01002800.1:29953-41368 GCA_001647135.1 Pontederia paniculata | reverse complement strand
AACGACCTCTCCTCCGCTTAGCCAAGAACCTTCTTCGACTAAGTCTCTTCATTGGGCGTCCACTTCTCCTTGGACCGCCCGTTCTCCATCCTTTGGGTTATAAGTGTGATACCCTCGGTCGCCCACTTATCTTCATCGAACAACCTCTCATGTTAAGCCCTTCTCTTCGGTCATCATATTTATATCTTTGGTCGATCGTTCAACCTTTGACTCCTCTTCACATGCATTCCCCTTCAATATTGGTCGACCACTTCATATGCTTAGGACGGTCACTGCACATATAGAATTCTTCTTATATGTCTACTATGTGCATAGGTCGTCCATTCTTTAACTTTGGTCGACCTATCATATTCTGAACCTGAATATCCTGTTTCAGAAATCAGTTCAACAAGTTCGTTAGTTCAAGACTAAGTTCCCTCGCAAATTTAGGATCATCAAAATAATCTCGGGATCCTAGATTCAACAGTTAAACCTTCCAAACAAGCATATGTTGTTGAATCCAGTAAAAAGGATGCAAGCCAAGGGTTCAAACGCAAATCACCGCATCAAGAGAAGGGCAAAAGAATATTACTAACATCAAGAAAGGTAAGAACATCAAGCACAATCGTGGTAAGTGCAGTGGAAAGTTTGATAAAACCAAAGTGAAGTGTTACAATTGTAACAAACGTGGACTCTTCGCTCGTGAATGCACTGAACCAAAGAAAAAGAAACATGCATGCTTTTATGAACAAACTTATGTTTATGTTTCTAGTTGTGCATTAGTTGCATTAGTTGCATTGGATTGTTTCAAAAGCTATACATGGTTTCTCCTATTTCATTACTTTTATAAATGATTTTTCACGCTATGGTGTGGTCTACTTGATCTCGCACAATTCTGAGGCATTTGATTGTTTCAAAAGATTTGTGAATATGACAGAGAATCAATTAGATCATAAAATAAAGATCTTGCGAACATATCGTGACTGTAAATATTTATTTGATCTATTTAAAGAGATATGTGATGAAAAAGGCATTGTCAGACAGTTGACAATTCCAGAGACTCCGCAACAAAATGGTGTTGTAGAAAGGAGAAATCGAACCTACTCGACATAGTTCATTCAATGATGGCGCAAGTGAATCTTCCTATTTTCTTTCGGGGTGATTCATTATTAACTGCGGCATACATTCTTAATCTTGTTCCGTCAAAGTCGGTAGATTTCACTCCTTATGAACTTTGGACAGATCGAAGGCCTGAACTTACTTATTTGCGACCCTGGGGGTGTGCAACCTATGTATTAAATAATTCTCATAAGTATGGAAAATTAAGTCCTAGAGGTAAAAAGTGTATCTTTATAAGATATTCGGATACCTCCAAAGGATATGTCTTCATAGGCGAAAAGGATGATGGAACGATTACTGAAATAGAAAGTAGGAATACTACATTCTTAGAAGATGATTTTCCTCCGCAAGATGAAATACATAAGGATCTTCACTTAGAAGAACAAGAGGATCCTGGGTTGGCGCCCTCAACAGATCAATTTGCTGAGGAGTATGTCTTCTCACCTCAATACCTTGATCTGAGTGGGAGAAAACAACCGCCAACCCCGAATGAGATATACCAGAATGTTCAATACGATGAACTAATAGACAATGCATCCCACGTCGTCGTTATGAGACTGGGGAAGCTTTTATAGTTTGTCTTGATGATGAACAGAGCCTAAAATAATAGAAGAGGCTCTCTTATGTCCTACTTGGGAAGAATGAATGAAAGCCATGATAGAAGAGATGGAGTCAATGAAGAAAAATAAAGTATGGAATTTGGTTGATCCTCCACCAGATCGAGGACCGATTGGAAACAAATGGGTTCTAAAGATCAAACATGGTGTAGATGGATCAATAGAAAGATATAAAGCTCATCTTGTGGAAAAAGGCTACACCCAGAAAGTGGGTTTAGATTATGACGAAACTTTCACACCAGTTGCGAGATTTTTTTCAATTCGCTTTATCTTAACTATTGTTGCATATATGGATTTAGAATTACATCAAATAGATGTAAAAACAACTTTTCTAAATGGATAACTAGATGAAGAAATTTACATGGAGCAACCTAAGGGTTTCGTTGTAAAAGGAGAACACAAAGTATGTAAATTGCGATGATCCATATGTGGACTAAAATAAGCATCTAGACAGTGGTATTTGAAGTTTCATCGATCTATAATTTTTTTTAGTTTTTCTATGATTGACGAAGATCATTGTGTTTATATATGTGACTCCAAAGATAAGTTTATTTTTCTAACTCTACATGTAGACGATATTTTGTTAGCTGGGAATGATAAGGAGTACCTAGTCACTATTAAGAAATGGTTATCCTCTACTTTTGAGATGAAGGATATGGGTGAAGCGTCATACATACTTAGAGGAAAAATCCAACGAGATCGTTCAAAAAGATTTCTTGCTCTTTCACAAGAGACGTTTATTAAAAAGATATTTGAACGATTTAATATGAATGGATGCAAATCCATAGATACTCCTTTAGTGAAAAATAAAGCTTTAAGTCTTAACATGTGTCCAAAGACTCCAAAGAAAATGAAAGACATGTCCTCAGTTCCTTATGTTAGTGCAGTTGGAAGTCTAATGTACAAAATGTTGTGTACTCGGTCTGATATATGTCATTCTGTCGGTCTGGTCAATCGATATCAGTCAAACCCAGGACGCTAACATTGGAAGGTTGTCAAGAGAATCTTCATATGCTTAAAGGACACAATTGACTTTGCACTATGTTATGAAGGAGGTAGTATGAAGCTAACTGGATATTCAGATGTTGATTGGGCTAGCGAGGTCGATGAACGCAAGTCTACCTCCGGTTATGTTTTCTTGCTTAGCAATGACGATGTCACATGGAGCAGCAAAAAGCAAGAATCTATAGCATTGTCAACAATGGAAGCATAATTTGTGGCATGTTCTGAAGCTGCAAAAGAAGGTCTTTGGATGAGTAGATTTCTCCAACATTTGAGGGTTTTTGAGAAAGAGATGAAAACTACCCTATATTGTGATAATCAAGCAGTCATTGCATATGTTAAAGATGAAAATATCACTGCAAAGGAAAGCATATCAACACCAAGTACAAATTTGTACAACAAGAATATGCTAAGAAGAGGATCATGGCTCAATATGTGTCTACACATCAGAATGTGGCTTATCCGTTTACAAATCTTATTCATCGATATGTATTCATTAGAAATGTAAAAGCTATAGGGTTATGTAAACCTTGATTGTACTAACATTTATTCTCTAAATGAAAGTATTTCATTTTCTTGTTTAAGTTATTTGAATGAGTTGTTATACACAAGTAGAGTATGTCGATCAAGCACGAGATTATCAAGTCACAAATAATCGTCCTCGATGCTTAGAGTACAACGGGGTGGGGATGAAATTATCTAAATCAAGAAATGATTTAAGATCGCCCTGATATGTTCAGGAAGAGTTGAACACAAATTTGTAGAGTAACTTAGTGTTGTCTGATAAGGGAAGCCAGATGTGAGACCTCATTTAAGGCACTAAATTAAACGACTAGTGGGAGGACTCAGGTGAGGCGTCAAAGATAGGCGACTGGACTTAAGTATGTGTGGTGCTATTGAGTTAAAGACATACACTCCTTCTGTGGGAGTCTCCACCGCAGTACTTGAAAAATGATATCGAGTATGCTAATTCGACCCTAAAGACGTGATGAATAGATTTTATGGTCTTCGTCACAAGTGAGTCTTTAAGGACTTAATAAGTCCGAAGATTGCTCTTAGACTCTTGACTATATTTCAAGGAAATGGGTTGGTGTTGCTACTTTAGCGGGGTACTCAAAGGCGAAAAATAAATGTAGCCCGTCGAGCCACGTCTAGGAAAGCAACTAGCTCATAACTAAGAAATAGGAGAGCAAGAGGAAGATTCGCTAGTGCTGTATAAAAAAATTATATATACGATTGGCCAATCATGATTTTTGAGAATCGTGGAGTCGGATATGGGATGTCTGAGCTATGCAAGCAAGGTGTATCTAGGACAGAACAAGATACATGGTTGTTTGAGCGACAATATTTTTCCAAAATAAAATGTTAGCTCACAAGTTGATTGAGCAGTTATGCATCCCTAACACGTCATAACATTAGCTCTCAGGTTGATAGAGAAATTATGAATTCCTAATAGGTCATAGTATTAATTCTCATGTGGTCGAGTAACTATGCATCCTTAACAGGTCATTGTTCTCCCGTCGTGGATGTACTCATGGGTCACACGATCCATTTACTATATACGGACATTCACGAGATTAAATAAGGCAAATGACCCATTTTGTGCGAGTGGGAGATTGTTGGACAACTGCCCAAAATGGACATTTTCTGCAGTTAACGAGTAGTTTTTTGTGTGCATATGAGTGCATGCAAAATTACTCACTTGTAACTACACATGTTGGTTTTATGCAACTACATGAGAGGTGGTTTTGCATGCACTTATATGCACACAAAAAACTACTCGTTAACTACAAAAAATGCCCATTATGGGCGGTTGTCCAACATGCAACTTCACATATTCATCTACTGAAACCAGTTAAATCTACATTGATGGGACACTTAAACTGATCCATTATACACGGTCATCATGAACTAACCAAGCTAGTTGTGCATCTACTAGTCAACAATGATAAGAAAAAAATTCAATTGCGTTCAAGCCAGTATGCAGCATTTACATCATGCAGCATAAATCATTGTTTTGCTTTCTTGGTTCATCTCTGTTCTAATGTTTATAGTTTCCCAGATAAAAAAGAGAACTAGTTCAGGCAACAAAGAATTGTCCAACTTCACAAGGAAAACAAAACCGTAACATTTTGTGCCAAGCCTATCTCACTAGTTCTGGCATAAAGTTTGCATAATATACTTGCAACATGGAAGAATACTACTAAGCCTTTAAGTCCCCATCTGCCGATTGACGCATATCAAACCTAGTCTCCAATTTCATAACTTTAGATCTTCATGAAGTTAAATTGTATCTTGATGAGATCCAAAACTGGCCCTACCAACCTGTAGTAAAAAAAAGTTCCTATGTTTTCTAATCTACAACCTCTTTCATTGTAATAACTGGAACATTTTTCATAATTCAAATTTCGCAATGGATCCCAAACTCATTTTGGTAAGCTCTGAATTCAATGCATTGGAGATTGCAGATGGATACTCATCACCCAACCCTTATGGTCCCAAAATTTTTCCTAGGTTTATATATAAATTCTCTCTTTATATGATTTTTTAGGAGCAGTTATGTATTATGGTGATTTCTGACATGAAATAGTGTGTGACAATCATGGACGTAGGAGATCTATTTTTGACGATGATGCACGCGCCGAACTTCGGCGATTGAGGGTGCTACTTGATTCTTCTCTTCTCTCGGGTGAGTTCATATGCGTTGAGACATGTTTTCCATCGAGTTTTGATATTGATTCTACCTTTTATTTTTGCTACGTCGTAGAGACTACCAGATTTGGGTGAGATTCGCTGGAGACTACACGCTGCTGATGCTATTCCTTTTCCCTCTGGTGAGTTAATCTGTGACCTTCTGTGTTTGATTTGATTAACTGCAAGCCTTGATTCATTCTCGATTTGTGGCAGACATCCTTGTGTCATCCGCGAGACATCGAAACCGAGAGGGACAGAGAGAGAGAGACCACAAAATGAAGAATTTCATCTTGATTCCTTGGTGAGTCCCTGGTAATATTATAGATTAGGGTTAGTAGAGGTTCTGCAAGCTGATTTTTACATTTTGTAGTGGAAAAATGACAGAATCTTCCTGTTGAGTTTTGGCTAGTTATCGACGGACTCCCGGAGAACCGTCAAGTCATCATTCTTCTCGTTGATGAGCACCTGATAACTTAAGTTAATTTACAACCTCATGGTTATCGATTTGAACGGTGGAATTTAATCTCAATGTGTTTTGATAGGATATCATTGCTGCCCGTTTCACACCTCATCGGATTTTGAAGTGATTCTGAGTTGGCCGAGTAAGTCTGAGAATTATTCAGGATTATTTCGATATTTAATTTAGGCATAGATGTTGGCTGACCCCTAGGCATACATGCGCTGATTTTTCAGCTTTAACTATTTGACATTGCCAACGTAAACTATGAACTCAATTGATTATGGGCTGCTTATGGTAAGCATCATGTGATTAATTATAATATGTGTTAGAGCTGATTTCGTCTAGGTAAGTATGATGAAGTGGCTTATTGTTTGTTATGTAAGGTTGCATTTTATACTTGAGGTTATTGCGATCGGACTCGAGGTGCTAGTAATTCCATTCATATTCACACAGGGTGAGTCAATTCATGGATTATGTATGACTTGTGCTGATTTTTATAAATACACACACATACTATATATATATATATTTGTGTGTGTGTATGGTGACTTTTGAACTTTGGTATGTAGCACGCAGTCACATCACTAGAGAGTTGGAGCTTTCGAGATCCCACGCTTGTCACCATTTCGTATTGCACGCGGTGAGTCGTACTTAGAAACATTTAGTGTAAAATGAACACTTAGAGAAGTGTGGTGGGCTAAATGTGATCTTTAGTGAAAGAATTTATTATGATATCCATTTCGACGTCACTTGTTTTGATAATTAGTACATAACATGAAAATGACATTTTAGGTGTGAGAGATACTTGTTTAGATTAGGAATGATGATACATTGAGTTTAAAATGATTATAGGATAATTTGGTAGTGTAATTACAATTAGATGACAAATGAGTAGAGTAGGATAATTAGTCACATAGTAATAAATTAGTCATAATAGATATGTACTTATGATCAATTTGAGTTATTAAATGAGAGTGATTAATAAATGATAAATGAGTCATAATAGAAATGTACTTATGATCAATTTGAGTTATTAAATGAAGTGATTAATAAATGTGAAAATATCTCTTAGTTAGAATCAAATTGATATAAGTATCACTTCAAGTCTAGTGTATCAAAAATAAATTTAATAGGTCATGTATGAAATTTATGAATAGTTTTTCGTCGTGATTTATTTGGACTCGGACGCGTTGGATTTTATGAAGCCACGCGATATCGAGGTGAGTGGAATTATCACAATTACATTAAGTATGCTCAAGTAGTAGTCTATAGTCTTACACTGAGGTAAGATGTCTTTTCTGTGTGGATTATTGCATCCATGTGTATGTTTTGTATCATATGAAATGAATGATTGTGTGTCATGTTTTAAATTAATTAACCCATGCTTAGATTCATGAAAATTATGGCATATGTTCCTCTTGTGGGTTTATTGATGTTTTCTATGATGTTTTCTTGAATTTTTTGAATTTTGTGATATTTAATTATTCTCCCTAGATAAGTATCCTTTGTTAGATGCTCTTTTATGAAATGCATGTGCATTCATACATATATGGCATGTCATGATAAAAATTGCCTCGTGGCTTGATTTTTGCATTCCATCGAAGAATGATCAACTCCGAGTAGGTGCGGCAAACCTCAAGTCTATTTCATAAACGGCACAAAGTCCTAGCATATTATTGTATCCCCAAGTGGACGACGTCAGAGAGGTATTGAGTCAGGTAATGATATGGCAAGTCTTAGTCCTCACACAACTTACATAGAACTCGTACTGACCATATGATCTTGGTGAGGATTTTTCTTCTATAGCTTACTTTCTTTTGTAGCTAGAGGACAAATGTTTTACATGGCATTCATTCAATGATTTTATCGTTGTTTTTCGTATTCCATCGTGGACTTTAGTTTTATTGGTTTTCGATATCGTCCCTCCACTCACTGAGCCATTTTATGTTCTCCTACCTCTTTTCATTTCGTAGATGATGATTGCTATTGTTGCTTTGTGATGAGCACGGGTTGGGTACATACTTGAATGAGGTCGAAATGGACTTTGCATATTCCAGTTATCAATTATCAGTTACCTTCATTTATTTACTTATCATATGTAAGAAACTCTTGAGAAGTTCCTAACTTTTGTTATTTGTTTGCATATGTAGTGGCCTTACGAATTTGAGATTGAGTTTATATTCCATTTGTTGATTTACGAGGATTCAAGTTCCTCTTTTCCTATATTGATTATGAGTCATCGTGATTTTGTGATCACAATTACTTTTTGAACAGTTGTCCCTTTTTATTATTCCATTTCGAATTCATATCAAATGTTATATAAATTATATCTACTGGTCACTTATCCATTTTACGTTGAGGTGCTACCAAAATTTTTGACAAATTCTTTTAGTTATTTTTTATCATATTTCTGCAACGTTCAATTATTTGAATTGAATTAGTGATTAATCTATTTTACTCCTCTCATGACGGTTAACGATCAACTATGTCGGGATTGGTCGTCACATATAACTTATACTCAAGGACGGTCCGACGTGTATACTGGGGGGCCATGCCCCCCTAGTTTTTTAATACTTTATAATAATAATAGTATATATTATTTACAATATTTTAATATATAAAATAATTTTGGCCCCCCTCCTGCCCCCAGCCGGCCACCTCAAAGGTTTCACTAATAATAACTTGGCTTCTTGCATGCAGAGCCCAGCCCAAGTTCCAATGTTTGTAAAAAAAAAAGGTCCAATTATTAAAACCTAACTCTAGAGAAAATAAAAAACTAAGAGGTGTTAGATTGCTAGATGTCATATGGCATGGTGTCGACTGTTAAGGTTAATAAGTCTGTTGTTTCTCTCTTGGCTCAATTGAAGAAGAAAATTAGATTTATTTTGATGTTTTCAGCTTTTTTTAAACACACGTTATACTTATTTTGAAGAATGATGATGTTATGTTCTTTTTATGTTTCTATCATAAAAAAATGAAAGATGGATCTTCTTATAAAGAAGATGAAATTATGTAAAAAAAACCTAATTATAATTTAAAATCTATTATAATTATGATCTCTTCTCATCTTTCTAAAATTTAATCTAATAATCTCCTTTTATTCCTTTGGTCAGATGAGATTATGAACAAAAAAATCTAATTATCATCTAAAATATATTATAATTATGATCTCTTGTCATCTTTTTTTTAAAAATTTAATCTAATAATCTGCCTTCGATCAGAAAATTAAAAAAGAACTTTGGAATTGTGGGCCTTCATAAAAGATCAAGAACAAAGTCGGAGAGGTATAATTTTTTCTTCCTTTAATTTTATTTCTCCTCTTTCTTCTTCTCCGTTAATTTTATTTGTGGATTCTATTTTTTCTTCTTCTCATTATTTTTAATTTTTAGGGTTTTCTTAGAATAGTTCTATTTCAGCAATCTCTCTTTAAAATAATAAAATTTTCTTCACAAATATAGACCACACATTCTTTTAGACAGATTGATCTCTTTTATCTACCAAAATAAAAGATATTTTTTCAATTCCAGGATATATACAATTATAGAAATTATTAAAACACATTGATAGACTTTTTAATTTTTATTCACTGCCTTTTCGCCTCGTCGACTTGGCCGCCCTTTTTTTCTGATCTAAGTTCATTAATTACTTGATCATTGGCTGAGATGGATGACTGATATTTAAGGTATAAATTACGACGCAAGAATGAGCAACATATACACTAAAGTCAATTCTTAATTATCTTTCATCTCTCTCAGGGATTTTAAAAAAAATTATATCTTCATGGTTGCGGCTCCATAGGCAAGGAAATTACATGAACGAATAAAGGTATGTTGTTAGATCAAACTTTTTTCTAGATTAGTTGTTGGCCTTGCTCCTAAAATTTTTTAATTTAAGATCAAATTCTGCAATATGATAAATGACATCGAATTGCTTTCAGGTGCCTTACTAGAAAATAAATAACATTTTTCCAACTCATGATACTCATTCATTATAATATTTAAGGTGTGACTGATCTATTAATTTGAAATATTTTTTTTCCAAATGTTTTATTTAATTACACATTTTTTTTTGCTTATAGATGAAAAAATCTACGATAGAGGTGTTTTTTCAAAAGAAATAATGTTGAATCATCAAGTTCCACAGAAAAGTTAAATGCAGATGTTGATGATAATAATCCTACTAAGTTTCGAAGAACTACAATCAATAAAACTTTTGATGTCAATTTATTAGAACGTGATCTGGGTCTATGAACAAATATGGGAATATTCTGTTAATATGCGAGATGAAATTCGAAGAGGTTATATCAATATGGGTCCATTTCAACCTATCCTTTCATAATATCCAAAATATGAAGAAAAACATAAAAGAAGTTTTCAATCTTCATAGTTTACATTATTTCTATCGTGGTTAGAATATTCACCGGCTACATATGCAGCTTTTTGTCTTCCATGCTATTTATTTCACAAGCACAATGGTCCTTCCAGTTCAAATACATTTACCATAGATGGATTTCGAAATTGGAGAAAAGTGAGAGATAGCAATAATTGTGCTTTTTTAGCATATATTGGGAAAGATCCTACTTCTTTTCATAGGAATGTTGAAAAAGCTTGGGATGATCTCATGAATCAATCTTTACATATTCAAAATAAGTCTGAGCGTGTTAAATCTGAACAAGTTCTTGAGAACAGGATTTGATTAAAAACTTCATTTGATGCATCTTAATGACTAGCATTTCAAGGATGTGCTTTTAGAGGCAATGACGAAACTAAGACATCAAAAAGACCAAGATTTTTTTGTCAATTACTTGCTTTGGTAGCATTTTACTATGGTGAAGTAGCAAAATCTTTAGAAAAAACACCACAAAATGCTTAATGTAGGATCTAGATGGCACCGAGAGGGGGGGGGTTGAATTGGTGTATAAATTTTTTAGCTACTTTTGTTATGCTAGATTTGTTAGAGTATGTTTAGCAGAAGCATATAAACTCAAAAGCAAACAGATAGAGTGAAGGAGAGAGCAGAGAAAACAAACAAGCCCACAAACACAGTGTTTGTTGACGAGGTTCGGCCGAACTCCAGGCCTACGTCCCCGCTTTGGTCTTCTCGCACTTGAGATCTCCGGAGTTCAATAACTCCTTCTTCAAGGGCGAAGGCTCCTTACAACTTCTCCTTTCTTGCACGAGGACAAGGAGACAGCCTCTTACAGAATCTCTCAAGAACTCTTGGTCCCTTTTTTATCCTGGATTCTTCACTCGAATCACAGAAGGGGAACTAAGACTTTCTATCACTCAAAGCACTCGCTCAATATTTTGTCAAAGTTACTTTCCAAGACTCTTGGGATTACATTATATACTCTGCACTAAAGACTTAATTCTCTCTCTCAGAAAACTAGTCGTTAATGCAAGTACAATACCTTCACCTACTCCTCCGGTCATCCACTGCTTCAGCCTTGGTCGACCACTGCTTAGGTGAAGTCCCCACTTGAACTGCCGTCTGGTGCTTCGATCGTCCACCGCTCACCCCCGGACGTCCGCAGCTTCAAGTGTC